>SZWC01006297.1:84160-94443 GCA_023375785.1 Penium margaritaceum | reverse complement strand
AATTCTGGAGACTAGTGGCCAAGGGGCATTCAAATAACAACAATCTCTCCCTTGCACCTCTGGCCACTTGTCCTGTCTTCAGTCTTCGTCACTTGCGTTCTTCATGCCAATACCTTGTCTTCCTATGAGGTGGAGTTCTCGGTCAAGGGGTTTTGTCAGCATGTCTGCCCGGTTGAGCTTGGACGCAACGTGCTCCAGCTCCACCACTCCCTTAGCGACCAGGTTGCGACTGAAGTGGTACCGGACTTTGATGTGTTTTGTCCTCCGCGTCAAGGTGCCGTTCTTGGACATGTTGATGGCAGACTCGTTGTCCACCTTGACCACCGTTGCGGTCGATTGAGGTGCTTGTATCTCTTGGAGCAGGCTACGCAACCACATTGTCTCCTTGCATGCTTCCGCTAGAGTGATTTACTGTGCTGCGGCTGTAGAGAGGGAGACACATTCCTGTTTGCGGCTCGCCCATGACACGGCTCCTCCATTTAGCACGCACACATAGCCCGACGTGGACTTGCGGTCGTCGACATTCCCGGTCCAATCTGCATCGGTGTACACCATGGGCCGCAAGAATTCCGACTTTGGCACCCCACCGTACTAGATGCGCAGGTGCCGCGTGCCCTCCAGGTAGCGGAAGATCCGCTTCACTACTTGCCAGTGTTGTGGCCCAGGATTGGCCACATACCTGCTCACCTGCCCCACAGCGTGGCAAATGTCGGGGTGAGTCACGACCATCGCATACATTAGACTTTCCACAGCAGACTGATATGGCACGCCTGCCATGTCGACTTGCTCTGCTTTGTTGGTAGGAGCAGCAGCTGAGGTTAGGATACAATCTACTTCCATGGGGGTGGTGATTGGTTTGCAGTCCTCCATGTTGTACTGCTTGAGGATGTGGTCAATGTATTTGGTCTGGCTGAGCCTGATGGTGCCGGCTGAGTAATCCCGTGTGACACTGATGCCTAGGTAGTACTCAAGAGGTCCCAGGTCTTTCATCTAGAACCAGCTGCTCAACTGCATCTTGATTTTCTTCAGCAGCTTTGTCGATGATGCGCAGATGATGAGGTCATCAACGTAAAGAGCCACCAAGACGAGGCCATCCTCGTCCTCTTGTACGTACATACTGAGGTCGTTCTCGCAGTGACCGTACCCGGACCCCTCCATGAAGGCGTCCATCTCTTGGTACGAGCATCTCGAGGCCTGTTTCAGCCCATACAATGAATTGACAAGCTTGCAAACTCTTCCAGGTGGTGCATCCACCCCCTCAGGCACCTCCATCAGGACTTCTTTGTCAAGATTTCTATAGAGAAAGGCAGTCTTGATATCCATATGGTGAACCTCTAAGTTCTTGGCCACTCCAGTTACAAGGAGAGACTGGATCTTCGCAAAGGTGACGACGGGCGCGTACGTCTTCTCGTACTCGCTCCCCGGCCGCTGCGCAAAACCCTTGGCCACCAGCCGCGCCTTGTGGCGGTCGATGGTCCCATCCTGCTTCAGCTTTTTGACCATGACCCACTTGCACCCTATAATGTGGGCGCCAGCGGGCCGGTCCACCAGCTTCCATGTCCTGTTCTCCTTGTGCCAGGCCAATTTGATTTCGATGGCGGCCTTCCACTTGGTGGCAGCTTCTTTTTCCCCTTTCATTGAAGGGCTGATGCAGGTGTGAGGTTGATGATGTAGGCTGCTGTCCTAGTAGCCTCAGCCAAGAACCTTCCTGGCAGCTTTGCTTCATACAACATCGTTCTTACCATCACAAGGATGGTTTGGTTGAGCTGTTTAGCGAAACCGTTGCTCTTGGGCGACTCAGGTACCGTAATCTCTTGACGTATCCCATGCTCCGCTAGCCAGCCCTTGCAGGCCTTGTACTCCCTGCCGTCATCACAACATAGGACCTTGACCTTCTTGCCGGTCTGCCGCTCAACCATTGCAACAAAGTGCTGCAGATGCTCCTTTACCTCACTCTTTTGCTTCATGAAGTACGTCCAGATTTTTCTGGTTTTGTCATCGGTGAAGGTGAGGAAACACTTGCAGCCTCCGATTGAGACTGTCCGCATCGGCCCGCACACGTCGGAATGGACCAACTCGAGAGGTTCACTCGCCAGATTTCCGTGCTTGTTCCCCTTGCGCCCTTTCCTCTTAGCCTTTCCCTTGAGGCAGGCCTCACATACGTTCTTCCCCTTCCCCACACCATCTCCCTTCACCAAGGCCAAGCCCCGCACCAGCTCGTGCTAGTCCATTGTCTCCAATGTGGAGTGGGCGGCATGGGTCAAGCGCCTGTGCCAAAGGTCTTGGCCACAGTTCAATTCCGATGCCGTGGCAGCCTCAGCGACTGCTTCGGTTTGGGTGGGTGCCGCAGCTTCCACTGCTTTTGTTAAATCTACTGCTGTTGACGGACGGCTTCTTTCTGCCTCTACCACCTGACTGCCCCCGGCAGTCATGGTTGCCCCAGCTTCGGCAGCACCCTCCACCTTGGTTTGGAGGATGTAGAAGCCGTCCACGCGTGGAACCTCGACCACCACACTCTTTGCAGCATACTGTATTTTCACTGCCAACTTGGGAAGGATGAAGGCCCTGTTGTTGAAGACGAAAGTCATGTCTTGGTCATCAATCTTGCCAAAAGAGAGTAGGTTGGCAGCGAAGTTGGGCATATAGACTGCCTCGGTTAGCTTGAACTCTTCCACTTGGCCATTAACCTGGATGGTGACCAGCTTGTCACCCACCCCTTCAGCTGGTTCCACCCTCCCATTAGCACAACGGAAGTTGAGGTGGCAGGGGCCCATGGAGATGAACCCCAGTTTGTTGTTGGTGGAATGGTGATTTGTGCCAGAGTCAAGTGCAAAGGCCCGTGGCTTAAGGAGTGCATTTCCAGCGCCACTTATGCCATGTGCCATCACTGCGGTGGGCTGCTTCCCACCCTTGCCTCCCTTGTCACCCTTTTCTCCCTCTCCCTTGACCCCTTCCTTCTTGGGAGCACGGCACTCACATGCCCAGTACCCTGCCTTGCCACAGTTATGGAAGTTGCCAGGTCATCGCTTGCCCTTCCCCTTGCCGCCTGCAACCTGCTGCTGCCCTGAGTTGCTAGTGCCGCTGCTGTCTGCTGCGCCCTTAGGATAGGCTGCGATGTTGGCCTCGCTATGGCTACGCCGCATAGCCCCATTGCGGATGTACTCCGAGATGTTGTAGTAATTCACGTGGTCCTCTGGCCAGCCACCAATCACAGTGATCATGGGGCCCTAGCTTGGTGGAAGAGCCATGAGGAGAATCATCCCCTGCACGTTGGCTTCAAGGCTCCATCCCATGTTGCTGGCTTGCTGAAGGAGAGCCTCAAACTGCTGCAAGAATTTTAGGAAGTCCTCGCCTTCTGTCAGCTGCATTCTAAGCAACTTTTGGAGGATGAACAAACGGTTGGCAAGGGAGTCACTCTGGTAGATCTTGCAGAGTTTCTTGTACGTCTCAGCTGCATTTGTGAGGTTGGAGATATGAGAGAGCAGATGCTGCTACAGTGCTGAGACCAGAATGGCCATGCATTTCTCGTTGGCCCGCTTGCACACTACCAACTCCTTTGGTCGGGATGAAAGTGGTTGGGCAGCCTCCCCTGTGAAGTAGGGGAGGAGA
This sequence comes from Penium margaritaceum, assembly GCA_023375785.1. Lineage (NCBI taxonomy): Eukaryota > Viridiplantae > Streptophyta > Zygnematophyceae > Desmidiales > Peniaceae > Penium > Penium margaritaceum. Next base: position 90,834 of record SZWC01006297.1, on the reverse strand, counting down.
TCATCGACTATGATATCAAACTGCCAGTTCCAGAGCGAGAACCCAGTCCCATCGAATTCAGGGATGGGCACATGAATGCCACTCCCTTCCTCTACTGTGCAAGTCACAACTCCAGTGGTGGCCAAAGGTGTGCTGGTCGACGAGCCTTCCTCGATGACGCTCTTGCCTTTCTCCTTGGCAGTAGGTGGAGCCATGGTTCCAGCAGTTGAGTCGAACCGCTTTAGTTGAGGCCGCTCTACTACACCTGCCGTTAATGCCGATGTCAGGCTGATGGAGCCGATGTCAGGCTGATGAGAGGTCTTGGACGGAGGGCCGATGAGGAGCACCTGTGGGTCTGATAGAGCGTCTGCGCTCCTCACGTTTGCTGAGCTACTGAGCAATCTGTATGTTTTTTGCAACTAAGTCTCACACTAGGCGTGGGCCCATAACCCTTTTGTCATTCCTGAGTCACATGGCCTGAGGCTCTGGTCTAGAAAAAAGCATCGACACAATGGCAACTGCCGGCCGTCCAAGGGAATTTTACCCAATGATCACGATCAACCCCAAGGAATTGGCTATGCCTCTGGTGAGACCTAGTCACCCAGGTGCCTTTGCTCAAGGTCTTAGGGGCTCCCGCTCCCTAAGCCTTCTTCGTCCTTGGTGTGAGAGTCCAATAAATCAAGTCAGCACTCTCACACAAGCAAGATTACAACCACCTTAGCAGTCCATATCAAGCTCAGTCTCAAACGCACAGCTCAAACAAGAGACATCTAGTGAAGGAGTAGTTGAGACAATGGCAAGTACAAGGCATAAAAAGCTCAGGAGTGCCTTTGGCAGCCAAAACGCGCGCGCCTTGGCCGATGTCACTCCTTAGATTAAGGAGGCCATCCCCTCAATCAGGGAAGTCATCCCCTGATCCAAGGCACGTCTTGCATCTTCCAATCCGACCCTTGGATCAGCCCGAAACTTGGACAGCTGACGGTTTGATACCTGCTCCCATCGGTATGGTCAGATTGACAATCTGAACAGCCATCATCAGAAACCCAGTGGACTTATCCTTGAACAAGGAGAGTGCATGCCTGGCCTGTTGGACCGGACCCAGGGGACTTGCTCCACATGATCAGTGCATGCCTGGTCCGTCCACTACTTGCCAATTCTGGAGACTAGTGGCCAAGGGGCATTCAAATAACAATAGCCTGTCACAAGAATGGCAAATCAATCTTCGCAAAAGTGACAGTTTGACTGTCACTTTTATGAACACGTGTCAGGAGCACTGTCAGTTGGATGAGAGCATTCCTGTTGGTTATGAACAAGAATTGTTGTCTTCGGACAAGGTCTAGCTTACAAGGTCCTTTAGGTTCAAGTTTTCTATAGGAACAGTGTTCATTTCTGTTAGCTGTAAAGTATATCCTCCGCTCACACATGTCTTACACCGGGCGGTCAGGAGATTTGTCTTCTGTCTACATATGACTCTCAACAGAACAGATTTTGTGTGATTAAGTTTTGAAAAGATTACGACTTCTTCTGCCATAGTTCATATACGATGGATCCTTGATCGGAAAAAAAATCATCTTTAGAAAGGACATCAATGTAACATTCAGTCGATGTCCACCATCTACAATGATCGAAACATCTGGAAAAAACACTTTCCGGTTTTTGAACGGGTTGGCCAGAGCCCCCCCCTCCCCCCCTCCTCATGCCTCAATTGTTTTGTCGTTGTGTCTTGAGCAGTTTATGTGCAGGAGATTCTAAGTGTATTGATACATGCGGCCTTTTGGAATTTCTTACAGTACACTCCCTTCTAAAGACCCACAATACATGCTTGGTCTCTGGAGGAGGGGGGGGGGGGGGGGAGCTGATTCTAAGGGTCCTGTTCTTATGTTTTCAAGATCCCAGTAGACTTCACATATGCAAAACCGTTTCCATTAAAAATGCTTGATGTCAACCGTAAGCTGACCAGGGTAGAATTCAAATGTGATCAGGTTATCTCTAGATAAAGAATGCTTTTAGATCAAAGAAACATGTGTCTTTTTTATGTTGTCAATCAGCTACAATCTCACATACATTTCCCCAATTCAGTTCTCGTTCAGGAGGGGAGGGGGTCTTGACGTCCCTCCAACCCCCTCCCTCCAAATTCAGAGGTGTATTGCGGGATTTTATTGGGCGGTGTAGCTGGAGAAATGCCACTTTCATATGAAAGTGAACTAGTCCATGGGCGTACACTTTTGCACGAATCCATGATACATTCCATGCTAAAGACCCCCCATGCAATAGAGTTGTTATGAGAGGGGGGGGGGGGGTCGCGACGAGTACTGCGGGTTGGTTACGTTTGGAACAAAAACAATTTGTATTAGATGCAACAACTTTTCTCAATCTGGTCCAGTGATCCTCACTGTCCGATTGTGCAAATAGATTCGTATTAGTACACAAGTATCTTCTGTACCTAATGCATCAGCGACACTCGCTTGTTCACTTTCCCATTACACATGCCTTTCTTTGGGGGATAGGGTTGCAATGACTTCATGCCACCCCCCTCCCCCCCTTCAAGTTAAGATTGCATTTCATAGGGATATTGGGGGGTGTAGCTGAAGGTGGGTCAAACCAAAACACAAGTATATTTGTACGTTAGTGGACATTCAAGTGCGTAGCCATGATTCACTGCGCTAAAATCCTGCGATTCACACGACGAGTTTGAGGGGGGAGGAGGGAAGGAGGATATCAAATGCCGGAAAACCAGTAGTGTACATGATTCAGCATGGCCATGACACATCACTCAATACACCCTCCTCCATCCGGCCCCCCATACACGTCCATCAGTCACACACCTTCTTGATTGTGCTCTTTCTGTGCCAGTAGTCCCTGTTCAATTTCCGTTGCGTACCCCAAGGAGTCTCACTGCCACAGTCAGAAACGTTGTCTTTAAAGTCATCCTCCACAGCTTCATCAACCTCCTTGTCCGCAGAGCCTGTGTCTCTGCTTCAGATTTTTCAGGGTCCATTGCTGCTCCCCCTGTTCCTGCACCTCCTGAGGCTATTCCATCTTCTGCTGCTGCCCTTGCATGTGCTGCACCTGCTGCTGCCACTACAAGGTCTGCTAAGAGTTGCACTGCTGTCTGGTCAGGACAGAAAGTTGCTGGGTTGGATCACTTCTTCTTTGCGTGTCCCTTGTGGCCATACCTGGAGCATGTTAAGTTGCATCTACATTGTGGTTCCTTCTCCATGCAGGCATTCAGTGGCCTCCCACGTCCGCAGTATGGTCATGGTTGGCCCCATCCCTTTGGTGCAATGCAGATGCCGTCTTTCGTGATGGAAGGCATTGGGTTCCTGTATGCCTGGCTCCAATTGATGTACATTTGCACGACGTCCATGCACATGCTAGGGTCTTTGCTGAACTCCATCATCACAACACTATTGTACAAACATGGTTTTCCATACTCACACCTGCGTCTGCAGTCACAAGTTGATGTCTGGAGATCCACCATCGCTCTACGTTTGTTAAATCCTGGGCAATGGTCAAGTGCGGCCCCTCCATGACGACGTCATTTTCTCTGGAAAATTCTAAATTGTGAAGCAGCCTCTTTGTGGGGACAGGCGCAATGGCATTATTGCAGTTCAAGATTTTCTCGCAGTGCTCTGCCATCAACCTCTGTACAAAGTAGTAAACCTGTAAGAAAACGTTTAGTGGGTAGAGCTTCCGTATTGCCTTCATGTGTGCGTTGAGAGACTCCAATATTTCTGGTGATGTGGTCATCGGCTAGGATCAGGTAAAGCATGTACAATGTCCAATTTTGTAGAGGGATCCTGCCAGGCCCTAGGATGGGGTATTTGGCCATGTAACTTCTCACAAATCATAGATGGCATGCACACTGGTGGAGCTGCTGTGCGTCAGGGCCTAGGCACACTTCCATGCCTAGTAGGCCGCCTTCCTCCTGTAATTGTCCGGCACGTTCTTCCAGAGGTGGTATTCACATTAGGTGTGAGTCGCGCCAGGCGGATGGCGTTCAACGGCCTTTCCCAGCCTAGCCTCCCTGCTGGAAATGATGACAGCACTAGCAAAAGAAGTTGTGGGGTCTGCAATGCTCAGTTGAAAACAAAGCCAGGTCCATGTTTCCCCATTCTCAATCAAAAATGATGTCCAAGCCACGGGACATGCATGATTGTTGGCATCCAAAATCGCAAGATCAACATCACTTGCTTGCTTTTTTTAAGAAAGGTCCCATCCATGGTGCATGGAACCTGGGGCCAGGAATTCCCACTTGAATCTGTCCAACTTGCCCATCTCCGCCGCTACATGCGTTGTTGGTTCCACGTGTTTGAGCTACAAGAACAAACATCAAAGAGAAAGAATCACTTGCAAGTTGGTGGCGGACTGAAAGACACAAAGGAACAATGTATTTGAAGGAGACACCCACCTTCTCACAAAGAGACGGGAAGTAACGCCACAACTTTGCTGTCGCCCCCATGCGTTGAGCTTGGGCCAAAGAATGTACACTAAACAACGTGTAGTTTTCCACCTGCACCCTAGCCACATAATTGATGATTTTTCAGAGCCCTTCCAGAGAATACATTGGTTCTCAAGCAGTCTGAGGTAGTATCTTGCATGCAATCCACCTTGTGGTCTGTGCTGGACTACCCCGTCCAATGATTGGCACGCAGCAGTGGCCGGGTACTACATGTCACAACTTCACAGTCCCCATCTTCGAGCTCATAACTGCATGGATGTTCCACGTGTAGCCCTTTGTCAGTGCCTCCACACACCTGATGTCGATGCTCTCTGGCTCACTGTGAAACCATGAAAGGCCAAAGTGGTGTGACACAGTGTGATCCTGGATGGCTGCCCAACACATAGCCATATTACGAAACTTCTGACCTTTGAGAAGCTCATCCTTGTCTGCCTTTCGTTTCTCCATTTTGCTGTCAGGGGAGCTATCTAAAGTTCTTGCAGGAACAAATGTACAAGCACTGAGTCAAAGTATGTGAATGAAAATGACAATGGAGTATGGCTGGTCTAGGCACATGAGAGAACACGAGAGAACCAGAAAAACAGCAACATGAGTTAAGCGACAACATGGCAAATATCCGGAAACATGCCTGAAGAAATTCACAAAGAATACCAAAAAAATCAATTCCCAGAGGAATAACTAGGATATTATACACGTCGTCTTTCCAAATAAGCATGTGTATAGGGGAGGGTCTCGTTCTTCTCTGGAGAGTGTGGCTCCATTTGAAGCACCAACCGATTCTCTATAGCATCCACTTTTCCATTGATCCCAATTTAGCCAGAAGAAAAATATTCCTTTGGCACCTACTTCAAATACAGGTACGTGTGGTGACAGAGGTGGTGGATATGCATCAGTGGGTGGCTTGGAAAAACCACCGAGAGTCAAGCGTGTAATAGCAGCAACCGGGGCCCGAGTCACGTCGGGCAGTTGAGGTGCTGCCAGCTGCAAATGATTCTGGCTCTGTGTAGCAGCAGCCGCCGGATTTTCTCTACACTGGCAGAGGTAGTGAAGGGCCTAACAGGATTCTGGTTATGTAGAGAAGGGTGTGCCAGACGATCTTGTGCAGTGAGATGTGCAGCTGGAGGACACTTAAGATTCAGGTTACGTGGAGACACGTGTGTCAGTTGTGGCTGTGCAATGGGTGCCTAGTGAGACTGTGGAGTGGTAGTGGTGGGATGAGCATGAGCCTTGTTGGTTGTAGTAGCAGGTGATGGATTAAGCCGTGTAGCTGGTTGTAAAGTGGGTGTTTTAGTAAGTTGTGAAGAGGTAAAAGGGCTGACTGTGCAGTGAGTGCTGTGGTAGGCTGTGAAATGGGTGTCGGGGTAGGCTGAGGAGCCAATGTTGGGGTAGGATGTGTAGCGAGCACTGGGGTTGGCTGTGCAGTGGGTGCCAAGGATGTCTATGCAACGAGTCAGATAGGGGGTCTTCCTCTAGCATAAATCAAGTCAGCCTACCAAACAAGGTTGTACTGCCGTGGATGTGAGTGTTCTGAAAGAGGCGTAGCAGTGGCAGCTGACTTGCCTGCTTGGCGGCATAGCAGTGCGCGAGGCGGACGGTCTTTTGATAGCACCAGAAAAGTTCCCTGACCACCAGAGATGGTATCGTGTGGAGTAGGAGGTGGTGGAAAAGATAAGGACACATCTACTCTTGGATGTACTGCCATGGCACACAAAGTCAGGGGTCAACGAGTAAGCAATTACAATAGGGTGGACACCGATAGGAAGGAGGGCACAAGCCTCCATCCTTCGGGCACGTGTTTGAGTTTGGGATTCCATATTACGAAGAATGGATACCTAGGCATTTTCTTCCATGCAATATATGACTGTTTTATCATGTATGTCAACTTACCTTGTCTGATGAGGAGCGTCAACGCCATTTCCATGCTCTGTTGTTCTTCTATGCCCCATGGCCACTGCTATGGGTTGACGGACAGGTTGGGCATGCACTGCTCCCTTGGAGTAAGTCCCCCAAACCTTGTTCGTGGTGCAAGTCCAAGTGAGACACCAGAAGTGTAGCGCAATGGATAGCATGTTGGACTTAGGGACAACAGGTCCTGCGATCGAGCCTTGATGTGCGCAGGAGGTTTTTTGACCTTCTAGCACAGGGGAAGTTTCTTAGACATTTCTCCATGCATGAGGAGAGTGTGCCACTTGGCGGTCAGTGGATGCGCCAATTGGCGGACTGGTGAGGTGGT
>SZWC01006297.1:46435-65401 GCA_023375785.1 Penium margaritaceum | reverse complement strand
GCGGTTGACAAAGTGATGACCAATGGATGTTGGCTGCCACTTTAGTTGTCTGAAGTCTCCTCCTCCCTTGCATGAGTGCAACCACGGCCCTCCAGTGTGATGGCCACGATGGACGGCCATGATATAGCTCGCTATGTCCTTTTTCACCATGCTCATCAGTGACATGTGTCGCTGTTGAAGCATGGTAAAAACGGGTGGGCTGATGGGACTTCATATTGGCGAAAGGGGAAGATGGGGCTCATTAGGGGTAGGGGTAAATCGGGCTTATTGTTCTGTGGTAGGTGCAGATGGGACATACTATTCTGAGGTCGGGTACATGAGGGTCACGAATAACAAATTAAGGGTAATTGGAATTCTTGTTGATTGAGAAAATGGGGTGCTTGCAAAAGAAACAAATAGCAAGTGTGCATTCATAATATCTGTTGGAAATTTCAAACACATGGATACAAGTTCAGAAGCAAGAATTAGGTATGTTTGGGGTCTCCGGCGATCGTGTTGTAAGTTAGTGCTTCAAGAAACTAAATAAATAAATCCAGGGTTTTAAAAAAAGGTGAGGTGGCCACGAACCCTTGTCTCTGGAGAACAAGCTTCATTTTCCCTTATGTCAAAACAATAAGTCTCATTTGTCCCTGCCACATAAAAAGAAGCTCCATTTGTCCCTGCCTTGCCACAATAAGCCTCATTTTACCCCTCCTACACAAACATTGGGTTGAGGTTGAGAAAAAAGTAACAATAGATATGTTTAATTTCTCAAAGGGCAGCATGTTGACGTTGCATGGCATGTGAAATTGACGTCATGATGTGATTTGGTTTTGCCCAAAATTCACAAACCCCTTTCAAAAGAGGTTTGTGATTATTTGGGAGTAGGTAGTGGTTTGTGGGGAGTTTGCATGGGGGTCTGAGACACCACATCCATTAAAAGGGAACGACTGTGGTGCCCAACAGATGTTTGTGAAAAACTAAAACCATGAATCCCCAAGTGAAATAAGGTGTGGGCTTATATCCGGTTTGTATTTAAAACCAGGATCAGAAGTTGAAAACAATCTGACGGGAATCCGCCCGACGCCCGTCGGCAAGAAGAATGGATGGAATAAAAGAAAGAATGGAATTTTTTGGACTCCCCATTCTTGGAGGGTTGTCTCGACGGGAAATCCGCCTGACGCCCATCGGCAAGAATCTCTCGGGAGTCACCCCTCCCCTCCCCAACTCCACCGGCCACCCTAACTCACTTGTTTGATTACAGCACTCAATCGCAAGAGCATCAATCATACGTGGGATCAAGATGCGAGAGAGACAGGGGGCTTCTAGGGGGTGTGGTGTTTGATGACATAAGTGCCATTCAAGAGACGTCAGCCAACACTTTTGTCGCCAAATTGCCCCCCTCTTCCTCCTCCACGGTTTTGCGACGGTCACAATGGAGGGGACACAATCGACCACTACATGCTTGTTTTCACCATGCTGAAGAAGTAGCACTTGTTGCTTTTTGAGCATAGATATGATATGTGGGTAGATGGGGCTTATTGTTCCGCGATTGACGCAAAGGGGACTTATTATTCCAGAGTCAGGGTAATGAGCATTTTCACCATTATGAATTGAGTCATTTTTTATGAAATTTTCAAAATACTGATGATTCAACCAACACTTTAGAATATCGGTATAACTCACAAAAGTAATGTGGATCATTACGGAAAGTTATCGAACCCGTTAGATGTTACGGTCCTGACGTACAAGTATTCCTAAAAACTCACGCATGGGCATTTTTGTCATTACATTCATGACCCACCACGTGGTGACTTCCATATTTTAACGACTTTTGGCCGAGGGCATTATGGTCAAGTTCCCCGTCCTCGGATGTTCCGTTCCAGAAGTTTGTGGCAACTCCAACCGCCTTCTAGCATGGTCCGCAGAAGTGTCGCATACCATATCAATATTTTGATATCGTTCGGTCGACTTCTCGACGGCGCTGGACTTTTATAAAGAAGCATCGCGACATTATTGAAGCCCCCCAACTTCTCGGCAAAGCTTCTTGAATCTACCACTCATGGCGCAACCTCACACGTGTCGCTCGGCTCGAACGCTGATGACCCAACTTATGCCTCATTCTCATTCTTAACATTGTGTATGTTTGCTTGACACACTCAAAACTTGTCACCAAAGTAAATTTATTGCTTAAAACAAGTTATCCAATTGTCCCTAACTCCCGCTTCATACTTTTTCCCGCACCTCAACCTTGTGAACCACCTATGTTCTACGCCGCATAACACTTGGTATCAGAGCACAACGGTGCCACAGGGACAACCGACACCCGGCACATTAACTACTTGGCGACAATCTTGCACGAGTCCTCAATGCATCTCCACTGTTTAGAAGATCACAGACTTCCTAAATAAAATGGTTAATGGAGCGAACGGAACGGACAAGTAGTAGTCTCCGGCCAGTACTCCTAGGATGGTGGATGAGTAGCACGCAAACAATGACCCTCTCTTGGCAAACCAGGCGGTAGCAACAATTTTCACGGCGAATGGTGCAGCACCAATGAACTCGACAGCCAATCCGGTGACGGAACCCTCTGGCTGAGAAAACCCTTAGCCTTCGGCGCAGCCCATTGGGTCGACACTTGGCATGATGGGAGGTATCGGTCGACAAGTGCAAATCAACAAATACCTATACCAAAGATTATTGGGACTCAAAAGCCTCAACTCAGTGATGGAGAGGCTTCAAGTTTCTTGTGCACACAAAGCAGTACTCACCAAGAGAAATTTTCAACTGTGAACCCCAGATTTGACTGGCACTCACTGAGCTATTATATCCGCAAACTCCAAGGGACCAACATTCAGGATGTGGCTGACGAGTTTGGAGGTCAAGTGACCGCTGCTGGGGCCAGCAACGACAACAAGAAAATTGATCTCGCGTCCGCGCTTTTGATTGGCACGGCTTTGTGCTGGTGGTCCGATGTAAAGGTTATCTAATGATAGCAGGGGAATGGTGGAGCTACATCAACGGCTCTTGAGACTGCTCTCACATCGTTGACCGTAGGCAAACTACCCTACTGCTTTTTTATTTCGATATTAAATATTCATAGGGGGACAACGAATTCATTTATTTTGCTCTTTGCTGGATATTTTTCTCCTGAAAACGAATAGGTTTTAATAATCACTCGAGTTTTGTTTGGCCCTCGAGGACCGAGAAAAATCAAAAACGCGATCGCGTGACCCATATCGGTCATGCGATTGCGTCATTTCCGGTGTCAGACGTGCGCCGACACCGAAAAATGTGATGGCGAGATGTGAAATGGACCGCTCACCAGCGTAGAGAAAACGAAATCTGGGCTACGACCTGAACTAATTTCGTCCAATTAGAATACAGAGTATTAACTGTTCCCGGAAATGAATCAAGACTCCATGTCAAAAGTTATTTCAAAGGGCGAAATCATAAATCATTAAGGTACCTCTCGAGCAGATCAATTCAACGCAGCACGCCTCTCTTGTGCCATCGGAAACGTGGAGCAAGTTTGCTCATGCTATCCTTGTTCGTGATAAGAAGCTGAATGAGACATCTGACGCATGGTAGAGACTCCAACATATGCGTCAACTATCTAGTGTGGCAAAGCACACTTGAAGTTTTTGCAAAATCATCACCAACAGTGACCTCGCATCCAACAAACTATGTTTCTACTACACCAACAGCCTCAAATGGGATGTCGGTGTGCAATTGCCATTTTTAGTATCTAGGAAGACCTTTCGTGAATGATTGTAGCAACTGACCACATTGACAGCATAGACTATAATGCATTTATATAGTAATCTAATGGCTGGCGACCCCAAGGCCACAGCCCTTATTGTGGTGGAGGGAAGTCGCAGTCGGTGGAAAACTCGTCTTTGATTTGAATTGACACCATCGATCAGGGAAATCAACGGCTTTGCTGGACTTGCAAAAAGTTGGGTCACATCTCACACAACTGCCCAAAGCGGCAGCAACAAGCCAATAAGGGGGAGAAGTTGCAAAAAATAGTGAGGAGTTGGGAAATGGCAATGGACAAGAGTAGACGGCACGGCTCCAATCGATTTGAAAAACTTTGCGCTGACCGGTCGCCCATCTGAGTGGCTTGCTTTTTTTCACAGGTTCATATGGATGGTATGGGCAGAAAATACCTCCCACCAAGATCCCTTCCAAGAGCTGCTACTCGAGCAACCGAGTACTCACGGTAGGGTTCCTGAGATCGCAAAGTTTGATGAGGGATATGTGGATGACCAATTGGTGATACTGCTACAAGTACAATCGAGGGGTTGCAAAAATTGCAAAACAATACCGGCACTACTGGATGGAAGAGTTTCTCACAGTTTCATTAGCAACAATTTCTTTTGGAAGTTGGGTTTGCAGATCAAACAGGGAGTTTTTGAAGGAAAAACTGTTGATGGAAAACTACAGATCCACTGACTTTGCGAACCACTCCGGCTGCAAATCAGAGATCTACACATATGTAAAAGTCTACAGGACTTGTCTAATGAGCGACCACAAAATCATCCTCGGGTGATTTCATGCACCGGTACAATTTGCAAGTTGACTAGAGCAACATCGCAGTTTACGTCAGTATAAATGGCAGAAAGAGACACCTGACTCTGGTCAAGCGGCCCACGATACAACGATGGTTACGGGAAGTAGCAGGGGTGGCAGCAGAAGAGGATGTTGCAACAACTACAAAATGCCAACCAATATCTTTGGACGTGGGCAAGTGATACCTGAAGCGTGGTTCTCAAGTGTGGCTAGTCCACGTGAAAGCAGGGGAAGTGGGAGAAACCACAGCTGCCAAAGAAACACCGACGGCATTGACACCAAAGAAGTCCGCAGCCCTACCAAAAGAGTTTGCGAAACTCATCGAGGAGTTCCAAGGGGTTTTAACTGACCCCGGGAGTTACCACCGTAATGCAACATCAACTATCAGATAGACCTGAAGCCAGGAAATAGACCAACAACAAATGGGACCTATCGGATGAGCGATCACGAGCTGACCAAACTCAAGAAGCAATTGTATGAGATGCTCAGACAGGGATTCATCCGACCATTCACGCCAATCCACGCAGCACTAGTCCTCTTTGTGAAAAAGAAAACAGGAGAGATACAAATGTGTGTGGGCTACCGAACGTTGAACGAAATCACCATCAAGAACCTCTACCCGCTCCTCAAAGTAGATGGACATTTCGACCATCTTTGGAGGACCCAATTTTTTGGCAAAATCAACCTATGCAGCGGCTATCATCAGATCCGCGTATCTGATAAGGACATCAAGAAGGCAGCATTCTACACCATATATGGACGGTTTGAGTTCACTGTCATGCCGTTTGGACTCACGAATGCCCCCGCAATATTCATGGCGTCGATGAACAACATGTGTCTTCCTTACCTCGATCAATTTGTCATTGTGTATCTTGACGACTTTGTCATTGTGTATCTGGACAACATCCGGGTGTACATCCGCACCCTGGAGGAGCACAATGGACACACCCACTTGTTCTTGTTGCTCTTGGAGGAGTGTCACAACACTGGTCCAGGTGGTCATTTCAACAAGGTCAAGAGGTTAAAGAAATTGCGAGGCACTATTGGTGGGACAAGATGCAGACCCCCGTGGTAGCCTTCTGCAAACCTTGTAAGACAAGTCAGAGACAAAAATCTTGTTGCACACGGCCACACGGTCTACTTTAATCCCTACTTGTTGTGACAGAATGAATAGGGGTTGACATCAACATGGACTTCGTGACGGGACTGCCCGCCACTCCCGAGGGGTATGATACCATCCTCGTCGCGGTGGACAGGTTGTCAAAGATGTCGCACTTCATCTCGACGATGACCAACATCACCGCACAAGGAACAGCGCGGCTGTTTCCATCATCAGCTACAGAGACGGCCACTTCACCAGCCATTTTTGGCGCAAACTGATGACATGCTACGACAGTCGGATCTAGCTGTCTATGACGTTCTATCCTTGGACCAACGGACAAACGAAGCAAACCAACCAAACATTCGGAAAACTTCCCCAAACTTTATGTAAGCCACCGGACAATGTTTGAGCAGCAACGCTGTTGACTACCAAACTCGCATACAACTCTACCACTTCCAATGCAACTGGTAAAATACCTCTTGAGGTGGTGTATGGAAAACTTCCCACCACACCAGCTTGATTCCAAAGTTAGAGTAACAATCCCGTGATTGACATCCACTGCCGGGGTTTCATAAACATGTGGGAGGAAACACGGTAGACCCTGGAAAAGACGCAAGGAGCTATGAAGTGGGCAGCCGACCGACATCCCAACAATGACATGTTTAGCACTGTGTCTCGTGTCCTCCTCTGCTTGGAAAACATCGAACTCTGACAACAGGACTTCGCGAAGCTCTAACCCAGATGGTTGGGACTATATGAGATTGAGCAAATGCAAACCCCAGTCGTCGCTTGTGTTCTCATACCTGAAAGCATGGCGATTCACCTCGTCTTCCACATCAGCAAGCTCAAGCACTATCGGGATCCCATCACAGACATCCCCGACAAAGACATCGTCCCTCCATCCCTTGTACAAGTGGACGAGGATACGGATGGAGAATATCCTCAGACATTGACGCCATAGAAAAATAGTCGAGTATCTGGTCAAGTGGCACGGCTACGACGTTGCGCATAAGATCTAGGAGCCCTTTTCCAACCTCTGGGATGTCGATCATCTATTAATGGCTTCTTTCACCGTCACCCGTCTGCGTCTGCTAGCACATTGGGAAGTCAAGGCTAAAATGGGGGGACAGTGTTACGTCCCTGGCATACACAACTCCTGAAAACTCGCATCTGGGTACCTTTGTCATAACATTCATATCCCACCACGCGACCATTTCCGGAATTTGATTCCGTTTGACCGAGGATATTCTGGCCAACTACCCCGAGCTCTGGTGTTCCGTTCCAATTTTTTCTGACAACTCCGACAACCTTCCAACATGGTCGACAGATGTGTCACAAACCATGTTGACGTTTTGATATCCTTTGGTCAAATTCTTGGTAATGCACGACTTTTATAGAGAAGTGTCACGATATTCTTGAAGCCCTTTGACTTCTCCACAAAGCTGCTTGAATCCAGTAGTTCCAGCGCAACATTGCACGCATCGCTCGGCTCGAACGCCGATGATCCGATTTCTGCCTCATTCTTAATTTCATTGTTACATACCAGATGTACACGAGTCCCTTATCTTTCCAAGTGCACTTTTTTTTATTACACAAAAGCCCACCGTGTCACGAGACCTTGATATTCACTCCAACGGTCGAGGGTAAACCGGCCAATATTTCTCACCTCGAGCGAACCTTCTTGACCATTTTGACAACTGCGACGACTCTCGCAAATCTACAATCGAAGTGCCACAACCTTTTGGTCCACTTCTTGATGCACCAAGATGAATCCAGATTTATAAAGATGCATCTTGCATCTTCATTGTCGATCCTCGAAGCCTCCCAACTTCTCGACGGAGCTTCTCGTATCCAACCACTCACAACGCAACTCCAAACCTGTCGCTCGACAATCAATTGAACGACCCGGACTATGCCTCATTCGTAACTCAGCGCTTGTATATGTACATGTATGATATTTTCAACAGTTGTCATTGAAGTACACTTGTTGCTAGTTAAAAATTGCTCAAGTATTCCAACTTATAAATCATGTTCTGCCTTGCAAGTTCTACCTGTTTATCATCTTCGCTCCGTTTGGCATGACACTTGGTATCAGAGTGCAACGGTACTAGGGAGGCATCCGACTACTTTACCCATCCGGAGGACTAAGTCACACAAGCCATCAGTGCATCTCGCACGTCAAGACTTTGCAGACTTCACGATTACAACGTGAGGCAAGCAAGCGCAACTGAAAACCAGTAGCAGGTCTTCGGCGATGAATTCGGCGATGAAGGAGAAGAACGTGCCTATGCACGCGAACCCTGAAGCGACAATGAACGTTGGCGTGGCAGGCTACTATGCAGCTGGGTCAACCCCTATGGGTCTGACGACCAAGCCGGTTGCGGATTCAACGGCAGTAAACCAGCCGTCCCTACCAACAGCCCCAACTACGGCAACAAAAACGACAGGTGGCATCGGACGACAGGCACGGATCGACGAGGAATCAGCGAACCAAATCTCCGCGCTCGAGGAGATCAACAACCATTTTATCCAAAAGCTCAACGTTTTGATGGAGGCTCTCCGCAATGCAAGTGTACGAGAAGCGATTCTTGTTGAGAGAAATTCGCAACTCTCGACCGAGCCCAAAATTCTTTTGGCTCCACTAGAACCGTTCGATCCTGCAAATTTTAGGGGACCAACGGTTTGGATGTGGCTGAAAAGTTTGGAATTGTGTTTCACTGCTACTAGGGTCAATGAAAAACAAAAAAATATTGACCTCGCAGCTGTGTTTTTGCGTGGCACATCGCTAAGTAGTGGTCAGATCTAAAGACCATCCAATGGCAGCATGAGACCGGCAGGACCTCATCAAAGATCAACAGCGCCCATCTCATACCACCGACCGCAGGCGTTCTACCCATGGAGCCAATCAACCCATAGTGGCAAGTCGCGCTGACGCCACCAACTGACTGGAATGAATTCTCGCGCATTTTTTGCAAAACTTGGATGGCTTGAAAAAAAAACTAACGCACGGTACAAGCTCAACCCTCTCAGAAAATAGTCCAACATGGCAGAGTATACGCAGAGATATTGCGAGATCATCACTAGTGTAGACATCGCCCCCGACGAACTCTGTTTTCACTACAACAACGGCCTCAAGGGGGACATCCAGTGAGAAATAGCCATTTTTGGCATCCAAAACGACTTGTCACGGATGATCGTCACGGACGATCAACAATGCCGACTACAACGCTTCAATCAAGGAATCCTATGGCTGGCAACCTCCCAATCACAACCATCATGGAAACCAAAAAAGCCAGTCGGGGAAGTCCTCGACTCCAGTGGAAGTGGACACTGTTGACCAGAGTGATACGCAAACCTGCTACAACTGCAGAAAAGTTGGACATATTGCCCGCAACTATCGGAGCAAGCAGCAGGCCAAAAAGGGGGGCAAGTCACAAGAAAATGAGTCGGGAAACGGCAAAGGGCAGTAGTGAACGGCACAACTCTTGTCCACGCGGAGCAATCTTTGCCGAACGATCGCCCATCTGAACGGCCTACATCACAGTAGAGGGTTTCTGAGATCGCGAAGTTTGACGAGGGATAAGAAGACGACCAATCGACGATATTGCTAAGAGTTCAACCTCGAGGATGCAAAAGTTGCAGAAAAGTACCAGCCATTTTGGATGGAAGAGCTTCTCATAGTTTTGTAAGCAATGACATGGTTCGGAAGCTAGGTTTGCAGACCAAACCAGGAGTGTTTGAACAAAAAAGCCGTCGGTGGGAGATTGCAAACATTGAGACTCTGAGAACCACTATGGCTACAAGTGGGAGATCTACGCGATGTAACGTTCTGGTGATCCTTTCCAATGAATGATAAAAAAACCATTCTCCCACGAGATTTCCTATACCAACACAGTCTGCAGATCCAATGGAACAGCGGTGACGTCTACGTGGAGATCGACGGTGCCAAACAACAACTTTCGCATGTGGGACAAAAGACGACAGCCAAAGCAGCAGAGGTGGAAGCAGCAGAGGAAATCACAGTAACTGAGAAGTGACAACATGGGCAACCGATACCGCTCAATGTGGTGAAGTACCGTATACAAAGGGGAGCTCGAGCGTGGCTCATACATCTTCAGCCAATGGAGAAAGAAGAAGTAGCAGCAGGTGACTCATCACCCTCATCGGCCTCATCAGCCTCATCGGCATCAACAAAGCTTGCGATGGTACCTGAAGAGTTCACACCCCTCAAGTTTGCGAGCGTCTTCCCTGAAGAACACCCAAGAGCCCTACGACCTCAACGAGACATCGGCCATCGCATTGCACTGAAGCTGGGCAGCAGACCCACAGTCCAAGGGGTCTATGAGATGAGTGATCACGAGCTGAACAAGCTAAAAAAGTGGCTCGACAAGATGCTTAGTCAGGCGTTCATCTGCCCATCCACTTCACCATACGTTGCACCAGTACTATTTGTAAAAAAAAAAACTGGTGAGATGCAGATGTGTGTGGACTATGAAGGGTTGAACGACGCTACCATCAAGAACCGCAACCGTCTTCCCCGAGCCGACAAGCTTTTTGACCAACTCTGGGGGCTCGAGTTTTCTCCAAAATCGACTTACGTATCGGTTATCACCAAATTCACGTGACAGAAGCTGACATCGAGAAGACGGCATTCCGAACTTGCTACGGTCACTTTGAGTTTATGATAATGCTATTCAGACATACAAATTCCCTGGCGACATTCAGGGCGGCAATGAACAACATCTTTCACCCGTACCTCGACAATTTTTTTCTGTTGTATCTCGACGACATTTTGGTTTACAGTCGTATCCTAGAGGAGCACGATGTAGATCTTCAAAAAGATCTCAAAGTTTTCAAAGAGAGAAGTTTTTTGGTTAGCTCTCAAAGTTGATGTTCGTTGTCATTTGATCAAGTTTTTGGGTCACATTATCAATGGCATACGGATCACCATGTGTCAAAGAAATTGGCAACAACCACTCATTGGCCGACGTCGACCAACGTTCGAGAGCTCAAGTTTTCCCGGACGTTTTGTACAGGATAACGCACACGTGACAGTGCCTCTTTCCAACCTCACTCGAAAAGAAAATGAGTGGCGGTGGGGAGACATCGAACAAGAAGCATTCACTGATTTCCGGAACGCTCTAACCTAGGCGCTAGCCCTAAGATAAGCCAATCCAACGGTTGACTACGTCATGGCTATTGATGCCTCAGATCGAGCCATCGGCAGTCCTCTTAGAAGACCACAACAACAGCAAGCAACCGGTCGCATACATGTCTTGGAAGCTGCAAGGACCGGAACTCAACTACACGAGAAAGAGATGTTGGCGGTTGTACATGCATTTAGGACATGGCGGTGTTATCTAGACTACCGCCGATGCATCGGCGTACCGACCACCATGCCTTAAAATATTTTGAGAGGCAACCAAACCTCAGTCGACGTCAAACCCGATGTATGGTGTCCCTTGAATCCGGATTCAACTACGATATTGAGTACCGACGATGCAAAACAAACCTAGCGGACGCACTCAGCTGCAGACCATATTTAATGGCTGAGGTGGTAACATTACAGCTGCAGCAAGATCCGTACCTCAAGCAGCTGTTCACGTGGGACTACTTCCAGCACGTCAGATACAACAAGGCAAAATTCTAGTATGACGCACCCTATTGGCGTTGACAGTCTACTCGTCAGGTGGTAATTCCCCCGACCGACAAACTTCGCCGTATGCTGCTCAAAGAATGCCACAACACAGGCCCATGTAGACACTTCGGAGAGGACAATACGCTGAAGAAGCTGGCAAAAAAACTACTGGTGGGAGAAGGTGTAATCTGACATGGCCAACGTCTGCGAATCATGCGACACATGTCAGTGGCGAAAATCCCGTCGCACGCAGCCACCCGGACTTCTACAACTGCTCCCTATTCCAACGGAACCGTAGGCTGACATTGTCAAAAACCGGGATGCGGTTCCAACGTGGCCCAAACGGTCTTCTGTGCTCACGGCTATGTTTTGTGCGGGTGGTTCTGAGTCTAAGTGTGAGCTTTCTTGTTGCCCCACGCTATGTTTCCGGTAGTTGAAGACAAATGTGAGACAGTCACTTTTGCAAGGGAAGAACGTAACTTTGCATTAGTTTTTTAACATGGACATAATCTAAACATTTGTAGGGCTGGGCATGAGCTCTCCAACATACCAATCCGTGTGCAATTTGGATCAGTGTAGCTCCCACTACGTCAGCTGAAGTGCAGCATCCCAAATCAGCCGCTCAGTCGGCGACGCACACCACGTCGCCCACTTAGGCGCCCTCACACATCAAGGACCCATCAAAACGTCATTCCGGAGGCACAGATGTCCCTACGGGTAGTGGCGGCGTCCCTCGTGCCTTTGGGGTCTGTTTCGATGAGTTAATCATCGAGTTTGGTGATGGGGATTGATGTGGGTCGAAACCTGTTCGCGGACCTCCCGTCCGAATTTTTATTGTGTCCCCGAGTAACAAACCTTACTTCTGAGTTTCGGACTCCGAGCCAGGATATTGCCTAAGTCTCTCAGTAACAAACTGCAGTCCTGAAATCAGGCGGATCATCCACTGGACGCCTCGGCAGATCTTCCAGAGGAAAATCCCCAGATGGCATTTTGTTACTCGTTCTGGTCAATTATTCACTGGAAGTCGAACCGCGGCCGGCTCCCAGAGCCGCCACACACACCCCAACTTTGGAAGCCCATATCTCCCTCGTTACTAGTCCGATTCCGGTGAAACAACTTTCACCGGATTCAGCGACTTGTCAACTTTTAGGGGCATTACTTCATTTTTAGATCCGAGTAATCCTTAAGTCTCCAAATCCGTCGACAAGGAATTTCCTCTCTCTGGCGTCACGTCTGCGCCTCCCGGCGCCGCACTTGGGCATGCAGAGCGGCAATCTTCTACATTCTCCCCCTTGCACCTGCCATGCCCGTTGCTCCTGCTTGCTCTCACTCATCTTCCAGTGCGTCCTCTAGCCCATCATAGCTGGTCATCCCAAGTCCGGCCACGCTCAATGCGTGCCGGTTGACGGGTTGCGCTTTGGTCAAGCAATCTGCAAGCATGTTGTGCGTGCTGCAGTGTTGCAGCACCACCTGCCCCTTTTCAACCATTTCCCGTGCGTAGTGATACTGCACGTGAATGTGCTTTGTCCTCCTATGTTGCGTCGGGTTCTTGGTCAGCGAGATTGAGCCGGTGTTGTCCTGTTGCACCACCGTAGGCTCTTGCAGTGATACGCCCAGCTCCCCCAGAAACCTGCGGAGCCACACCGCCTCCTTTACCACCTCGGCCAATGCAATGTACTCTGCTTCCACTGTGGAGGTGGCGACACAGTCGTGCTTCCTGCTACACCACAAGACCACTACACCAGCGAAGAAGAACACATAGCCATATGGACTTCCTCTTGTCCACATCGCCAGCGTAGTCATCGTCCGTGTAGCAGTCCAGACGCAAAGGGTCCGTCCACCCCTTGCCGTCGAACCTCAAGCGCGCATGCCGCGTTGCCTGCAGGTAGCGGAGGATGCGCTTGACCGCCTGCCAGTGTAGTGGCCCTGGATGGGCCACATACCTACTCACTTGGCCCATCGCGTAGGCCAGGTCCGGTCGAATTGCCACCATGGCGAACATGAGGCTGCCCACCGCCGATTGGTAGGGTACCCCTGCCATATCCTCCCGCTCTTCTTTTGTTTGCGGCACCATTGCCACACTCAATTCACGGGTCGTGGAGACCGGATTGCCAACTGGTTTGCACTCGTCCATGTTGTACCGCTTGAGCACCTCGGCCACGTATTTGGCCTGTCCCAGCTCAAGCGTGCGCATCCTCCGGTTCCGCATGATGCTCACCCTGAGGTAGTACTCCAGCTCCCCCATGTCCGGCATCTGAAATCTGCTGCTCAGCTGCTCCTTCAGCTGCTGTAGGCTCGGCAGATCCGTCGAGCACAAAATCAGGGCGTCCACATAGAGTGCGACAATATGATGGAGCTGTTTGTCACACTGCACGTACATGATGTGTTCGGCCTTACAACGCTTCAAGCCGAGTTGTGCCAAAAAGCTGTCCATCTGTTGGTACCGGCATGTGGGTAATTGTTTTAGCCTGTACAAGGACTTCCGCAGCTTACACACCTTGCCCTCCGGCGCCTCCTCCCTCTCTGGCACCTCCATGTAGATCTCTTTGTCTATGATGCCGTTGAGGAAAGCCATCTTTACGTCCATTTGGTGGAGCTCCATGTCCTTTGCGGCCACCACCGCAAGGATCACTCGGATGCTTGTGAATTTGGCGACAAGAGCGAACATCACATTGTAGTGCTCGCCCTTACGCTGTGTGTATCCCTTCGCCACCAGCCGCGCCTTGTATTTTTCAACCACACCTTCCTTTGTGAACTTGGTCTTAAAGACCCACTTTGAGACAAAGACCTTGGCATCTTTCGACCTGTCAACTAGCTCCCACGTATCATTTTCTGTGATGGACGCCAGCTCCGATTTGATGGGTGTGTCCCATTGATCCCCTTCGGGACGTGCAAGCGCCTCTTGCACGGTAGTCAGCTCCGTTGATGCAGCTAGCATGCACCGCGTCATGCCGATCCATCGACCGATGCTTGCATCAAAGCGCTTCCCCGCTTTCTGCTGCCTCCCGCTGCGCCGCGGTAGTTTTGGTGGCACATCATTGCTCTGCTGCGATACCTCCAACTCAACACGCTCCGGTGAATCATCGACTGGACGGCTGCCCAAGGATCTCTCTTGCTCCGGCGAACCATCGCCCAAACAACCGGCACGTCCGGTGGATTTTCCACCGACGCCCAATGCACACTCTGCCAGGAGTGCACGCCTTGGCACCCTTGGTGCCTCATCCGCCTGATCCTTTCGGTGGATCTCCTCATCAGCTTGATCGTCATCAGATTCCACGGCGTCGGCTACCACCGCTGGTACTCCTTCGCGCTCTGATGGCGTATCCTCAACTTCGACATCCGCCGGTTGCTTCTCGTAGTCAAGGAGCTGGAACCACTCCCCTGTCTTTGGAGAGTCCACCACGTCCGCCTCGTTGTTGGTGATGTAGCTCTATTGCTCCTCGGTCTCGACGTCTCGGCTGTGGATTACCTCCTCCTTGCGCATGTCGTAGAGCCTGTACGCCGTATGCACACTCTCATAGCCAAGGAAGAGATACAAATTTTCCCTCGGCTCCAGCTTGCTGTCGCGCCTCTACGCAGCCTGCACCACCGCGTGCGCCTTGCACCCATACACTTTCAGGTTTGCCACACTTGGCTTGCGCCTGCTCCAAACTTCTAGCGGTGTCTTCCAGCTGATCTTCCCCTTCAGCACTGTTGTAGGAGTGAGGTTGATGGTGTAGCTCACAGTACACACAGCTTCCACCCAGAAGCTTCGTGGCAATTTGGCATCCACCAACATGATCCTTACCATGTTTAGCAGCGTCTGGTTCGCCCACTCTGCCACGCCATTTGACTTAGGCAAATCCCGTGTAGTTTGTTGCCATTTTATGCCCTACTGCTTCATCCACTTTCTACAGCCCACATGCTCTCCGCCGTTGTCACTGCGTAGCGCTCTGACCTTCCGTTTAGTCTACCTCTCCACTGCGGCGACATACTCCTTCAGCCGGTCCAGGACCTCGCCTTTCTGCTTCATGAAGTACACGTACTTCTTTCTGCTGTAGTCATCAATGAAGGTGACAAAGTAATGCTCACCGCTCTTTGACGCCATCTTGAATGGTCCGTACACGTCGCTGTGCACGACCTCCAGTAGGTCCGAGGCGCGATTCACGTTCTCGTTGAACGGTTTGTGCAGCACCTTGCCCAAAATGCAAGGCTCGCACTTTCTGTGCTCTACTGCATCTGTCGCCTCTTTCGCACTGTCAATGACGAGGTCGCGTACCAGCTTGCGCTTCGCCATCTCCTTCACGACTGCGAGTGAGGAATACCCCGGTCATCGGTGCCAGAGCTCCAACTCATCTCCCCATCCTTTGGCCAGGTTGACGGTGTGTTCTTGCGAGTGTGCTGAATCTGTTGCCGCGGGGATCACCTTTGTCTCCACGATGTAGAGGCCTCCCTCGCGCTTAGCCTCCAGCACGGGCTTGCCGCCACCGTCCTTCCGCACAACTGTCCCTCTTCTCTTGAAGAGAACCTCGTACCCATTGTTAGTCAGGCGGCTAACACTTAGAATGTCAGCCAAGCCGGGTACGTGTTGCATGTCCTTGATGACGCACTGCACCCGCTTTCCGCCAACCACCACCTCCACGTCCACGTCTCCTTGGCCAGCCGCCGGCTTGACCTTGTCGTTCGTGACCACCATGGATTTGTTGGACTTGGTGTAGTTGATGAACCCGACCTTCTCAACTTGGGTATGCTCCTCCACTCCAGAGTCAAGGCATCGCCGGTTGGCCTTCTTGAGGTAGTGGTTTTGAGTGTTGTTGAGGAGCATCGTCTTGCCTTTGGTGTCTTTGCCACCGGCCTTTGCCTCCTCGTTGCACTCACGGGCCCAGTGGCCCTCCTTGTCGCAATTTTGGCACGCACCCTTATTGGCGCCCTTCTTGCCGCCGCCATGTCCGCCACCTCCCTTGGCCCCGCTTCTGCCACCACGCGTTTTGGTGAAGAGGGCTGATGAGGACGACATGGACTACCCACAGCTTCGTCGTTGTGCCTCATTGCGGATGTACTTTGCGACCGCGCCATAGGTGAGCTTGTCCTCTGTCCATCCTCCCAAGACTGTAATGAGAGGGCTCCAACTGTCAGGAAGGGCCATGGGGAGGGCCATTGCCTGCAGCTGCGTGTCGATCTTCCACCCCACGTCATTGCACTGTGAGGCAAGCAACTCAATCTGCTGCATGGCGGTGATGAAATCATCTCCCTCCTCAATTCTCATTGTCAGGAGTCGCTTCATTGCGAAGACTTTGTTCGCCAGCGACTTGGATTGATGGATGGCACAGAGTTTTTGCCAAGCTTTGGCTGCTAGCTTGCAACCCTAGAAGTAGCCCCACTGCGCCTCGGCCATCCCGGATACCAGCAGCACGAGCGCCTCCATGTTCTTCTTTGCAAAGGCATCCTTCTGCGCTTCCGTCGCCGTCGCTTTGTCGAGGGCTTCCGTTCCCCTCATGACCTCCAGCAGCCCCTTATGCGCGAGGTGCAGCTCAAAGTGCCACCTCCATACCCCGTAGCCAAGGCCTCCTGCATACTTCTAGATGGGCTGCGTCTCCTTTTGCGCCATTTGTACAGTCTTCAACTCGGGGACCTCATAGCTTGACGGCGAAGTCGTCCCTGACGACAGTCTCGTCCACCGCGAAAGTCGTGAGTGATTGTAGACCGGTCAGGGCCGTGGGCCCATAACCCTTTGTCAGAAACCGGGGTGCGGTTCCAACGTGGCCCGAACGGTCTTCTCTGCACATGGCTATGTTTTGTGCGGGTGGTTCTGAGTCTAAGCGTGAGCTTTCTGGTCGCCCCACGCTATTTTTCTGGCAGTTGAAGACAAATGTGAGACAGTCACTTTTGCAAAGGGAAGAACACAAATATGCATTAATGAACATGTAAATTATCTAATCGATTGTAGGGCTATGTATGAGCTCTCCAATGCACCAAACCATGCACGTTTCGGATCACCGTAGCTCTCGCTACGTCAGCTGAAGCACAGCACCCCAAATCAGCCGCTCAGTTGGCGGCGCGCACCACTTCGCCCGCCAAGGCGCCCTCACACATCAAGGACCCATCAAAACGCCATTCCGGAGGCGCAGATGTCCCTACGCGTAGTGGTGGCGCCCCTCGTGCCTTTGGGGTCTGTTTTGATGAGTTAATCATCGAGTTTGGTGATGGGGATTGATGTGGATCGAAACCTGTTCGCGGACCTCAAATCGGAATTTTGATTAAGTCCCCAAGTAACAAATTGTACTTCTGAGTTTCGGACTCCGAGCCAGGATTTCGGCTAAGTCCCTCGGTAACAAACTGCAGTCCTGAAATCCAGCGGATCATCCACCGGACGCCTCGGCAGATCTTCCAGAGCAAAATCCCCAGATGGCATTTTGTTACTCATTCCGGTCAATTATGTTGGAGTAATGCTCCTCACCATGGCAGGAGTGACTCCAAAAAGGAACACCGAAAAGACAAGCCTTAGTGGCTTAGTGGTTAATGGTGTCCACCTCTAGAGTCAAGGGCCCGGGTTCAAGTCCCACAAGATGAAATTATGCCCTGCCTCAAGGGAGGTGGAAAATAGATGCCAGGAAGCTAGCTCAACCTCTAGAGTTCCTCTTTAAGTTTCTAGAAGGCCAGGTGAGGGTCCAGGAAGGTGGCACACCTTCTGGAAGGGGTGACTTGTCCTACAAGGCATCTAGAGGTGTCTTGGTCTTCTGGACACCTTCCCTCCTACTAGAAGCAAGCTGAGGAATCTAGGAAGGGGCGGAAGCTTCTAGAGGAGGGAAGGGATGCCTTCCTAGGTGGGAAAAGGACAGCCTACCAAGGAGCACTCTAGAAGCCATAGAATCTGCTAGGAAGCTCCAAATCTGGCATGCTTTGGTGTTCTGGAAANGGTGATGAGACTGCTCCGCCGGAGACTGCAACGGCTGAGGTGAAGGAGGCATACAAGAAGCGCAACAAAAAGGCGTTGGCGCTCCTTGTGTCCGCGTTATGTCCACCACAACTTGGGCACATCCAAGGATGCACCCTGGCCGCAGATGCATGGTCAAAACTTTGCTCCATCTACCAGTCAAGCAACCTTGCCAATCAGCTCTTCATCTTCAAACGGCTCGTCACCCTCCAAGCCAACGAAGGCGACAACATCATGGAGATCATGCAGCAGATTGAGTCACTCGCAGCGGAGTGCGTGGCTACTGGTTGGGAGGTTGACTCTCAGTTGCAAGCTATGATACTCCCTCTAGCCTTGCCGGACACTTGGAGTCCCATGATCACAGTCCTTGGTGGCTGGCCTTCCGACGAGCTGAAATACCCGAAGGTTGCTGAGTATGTGCATAACGAGTGGATGTGACGTGGCAGTCAAGAGAGTGCAGTGGCATCAAGTTTAGCTTACACGGTTCATCCTCGCAATGGAGGCCGAGGCAACAAGTGGAAGGGTGCCAAACAGGGGACTAAGAAGGGTGACAAGAAGGGGGAGTGCTTCAACTACAGGAGGGTCACTATGCGCGCAACTGCCCCAAGAAGAAGCCAGACCGGTTGGAGCGGGGCACGAAGAAAGAGGAGGAGGCCCTTATGGCGTACAACTCCACAAAATTGAAGGATCCGGGAGTTGCCGTCATTGACTCCGGATCATGCCGCCACACGCAATGCAACAGGGCGGCATTTGTCACCT
>SZWC01006297.1:26918-44409 GCA_023375785.1 Penium margaritaceum | reverse complement strand
CCGTGTGCGAAGAAGGACAAAAAGGTACGATGCCGACAAGGGCATCTGGACAGGGTTCGCACAAGTCTTCTTCACGCAAGAGGAGCGTGAAGGTGGCACTGCACAAGAAGGATGGGGTTGATTGGGAGGGAGCAATAAAATGTAAGCTCGCCTCGCATGAGGAGAAAGGCTCCTGAGTTGCAGATTAAGCATGGACAACTGCCATGGGTGATGCGCAAGGGGGAGATTGTTGGAGTAATGCTCCTCACCATGGCAGGAGTGACTCCAAAAAGGAACACCGAAAAGACAAGCCTTAGTGGCTTAGTGGTTAATGGTGTCCACCTCTAGAGNGGGCCCGGGTTCAAGTCCCACAAGATGAAATTATGCCCTGCCTCAAGGGAGGTGGAAAATAGATGCCAGGAAGCTAGCTCAACCTCTAGAGTTCCTCTTTAAGTTTCTAGAAGGCCAGGTGAGGGTCCAGGAAGGTGGCACACCTTCTGGAAGGGGTGACTTGTCCTACAAGGCATCTAGAGGTGTCTTGGTCTTGTGGACACCTTCCCTCCTACTAGAAGCAAGCTGAGGAATCTAGGAAGGGGCGGAAGCTTCTAGAGGAGGGAAGGGATGCCTTCCTAGGTGGGAAAAGGACAGCCTACTAAGGAGCACTCTAGAAGCCATAGAATCTGCTAGGAAGCTCCAAATCTGGCATGCTTTGGTGTTCTGGAAAACTTAGATCAGTGGCTATAAAATGCCACTGCTTGTGAGCCTTGATCAAGTGTTCATTCCCAGTCAATTGAGGCTAAAACTATTGCCTCACTCTCTGACCAGATTTTGCCATCCTTGGAACCAGTTGCCTCCACAGTTTCAGTCTCTCCAAAAACAGTTGGTGGTGTGAACCAGCCACTGCTAGGGACCCTCCAGGGTGCACACTCACCCTCAGGCCAACAAATTATTCACCGGAAGTCGAAATGCGGCCGGCTCCCAGAGCAGCTGCGCACACCCCAACTTTGGAAGACAATATCTCCCTCGTTACTGGTCCGATTCCGGTGAAACAACTTTCACCGGATTCAAAAACTTGTCAAAGTTTAGGGGCAAATGTTCATTTTAGGATGCAAGCATTCCTCAAGTCTCCAGATCCGTCAACAAGGAATCATATCTCTCCAGCGGCTCGTCGGCACCTTCCGGCGCAACACTTGGGCATGCAAAGGGGCGATCTTCAATAGACATCTCCATGGACTTCATCACGGAACTACCAGTCACACCCGATGGATAGGACGCAATCCTCATGGTTGTCAATAGGGTTTCCAAAAACATCCCATTTTATCCCAATGACAACCACCGTCACCTCCAAGGGGACAGCACGACTGTTTCTTAACAAAGTCGTGCTGCACCAAAGCATGCCGAGAATCATCACAAGCAACAGAGACAGTCAATTCACCAACCATTTTTGGGGCGAAGTGATGACTCGCTACGGCAGCCAAATTCAACTTTCAACGGTGTTTTGCTTTCAAACTGCCGGCCAAATCGAGTGAACCAATCACATGCTTGAACAACACTTCCGAACACTATGCAAACATCACGGGACGGATTGGACACAAAAACGCCCAACTGCTGAGATCGCATATAATTAGGCAGTTTCCACCGTAATGGGTAACACTCCGTTTGAAGTGGTGTATGGCAAACTTCCACCCACACTAGCAGGACTACACAGTCAAAGCAACATTCTCGCGGTTGATGTCTAACATCTCAACTTCACCACCATCTGAGAGGAAACATGGCACATCCTCACGAAGAAGCAAGCAGCAATGAATTGAGCAGCTAACTGGCATCACAACGACGATGTCTTTGCCACCGGTGAAAAGGTCCTCCACAGTGTGGCTAACATAAAAACTTCGCGAGGCCGAATATGTGAAGCTCAAACCTCGATGGTTGGGACCGTTTGAGATCGAGCGAATGCAAATGCCTGTGGTTGTACCTCTAAAAAATCCCTGACACTATGCAAGTTGATCCGGTGTTCCACATCAATAGACTTAAGCACTACCGACACCCCACAGAGAACTTCTTGGGCAAGGATGTCCCTCCCCCTCCTCCGAATCAAGTAGACAGGGATACAAGATACGTCATCGAGGACATCCTTGGCCATCAATGGCGTGGCAAAATGACATAAGATCTTATCAGGTGGCACGATTATGATGCCACGCATAGTAGCTGGGAACCCTACGACAACCTTCGAGACGCCGATCACCTCATTGACGGCTAGTACCACCTTCACCAAGCCACAATCGTCAAGATCATTGGGTCAATTATCGAGCAACGCGTATTGAGTCGCGTCATGAGTGGTCGGATTCAAGAAGCTCCACCGAGAAGTCAGGGGGTCTTCGAGGATCGACGATGAAGATGCGAGATGCATCTTTATAAATCTGGATTTATCTCGGTGCGTCAAGAAGTGGAATGAAAGGTATTGGTACTTCTGTAATAGATTTGTCAGAGTGATAGAAGTTGTCAAAAAGGTCGAGGAGATTTACTGGAGGCAAGGACAATTGGCCGGTTTGCCCTCGTCCTTCAGAGTGAATATCAAGGTCTTGCGATGCGGTGGGCTATTTGTGTAGTAGCAAAACTGTCCATATGGAAAGGTAAGGGACTCATGTACGTCTGGTATGTAACACTTCCCCCTCCCACTTTAGCTGTGATATCCCGACGCCCGTACTGTTGTGGCCTGGTGATGGCGGTAGTAGCCATCGACGAGGTGATCGACGTCTTGGAGGTTGTCGTAGGGTTTTCAGCTATTATGCGCGGCATCATAGCCGTGCCAATTGACAAGATAATCTGTTGTTTTGCCAGGTTATTGATGGCCAAGGATGTCGTTGATGACGTATTCCATTTCCTTGTACACTTGAACGGGAGGGGGGAGAGGGACATCCCTACCAAGAAAGTTCTCTACGGGGTCTCGGTAGTGCTTGAGTCTGCTGATGTGGAACACCGGATGAACTTGCATAGTGTCGGGGAGTTTGCGTTGTGCAACCACGAGGGTTTGCATGCGCTCGATCTCAAAGAGTCCCAACCATTGTGATTTGAGCTTCACATATTTGGCTCCGCAAAGCTTGATGTTGTCACCAGCGGCAAAAACATGGTCGCTACAATCCCAGTCAGTTGTGCACTTCATTGTTGCTTGGTTCTTTGCAAGGGTTTGCCGTGTTTCCTCCTTGATGGTGGTGAAGTCACAATGTTGGACATCAGCCTTGTGAATGTTGCTTTGAGTGTGTAGTCCTACTGGTGTGGCGGGATGTTTGCCATACACCAATTTGAACAAAGTTTGACCTCTTACGGTGCAAACTGCCAAATTAAATGCGATCTCGGGGATCAGAAGTTTGTGTGCAATTCATCTCATGAGGTCTGCATAGTGTTTGGAGAATTTGTTCAAGCGACTGGTTCCCTCCATTTGGCGGTCGGTTTGATGATGAAATCTTGTTGAAAGTTGAATTCCGCTGCCATAGAGAGTCATCAATTTGCACAAAAAATGGCCGGTGAATCGGCCGTCTCTCTTGCTTGTGATGGTTCTTGGCACGCGGTGTAGCTGCACGATGTTGTTCAGAAACAGTTGTGTTGTCCCCTCGCTGGTGACGGTAGTTGTCGTTGGGATAAAGTGAGACATTTTAGTAAACCTGTCGAAAACCATGAGAATTGCGTTATGTCCCTCGGGTGTGACCGGTAGTCTCGTGACAAAGTCTATGGAGATGTTAGCCCACGGTTCCGTTGGAGTATGGAGCTGCTGTAGAAGTCCGGGTGGTCGCGTGCGACGTGATTTTTGTCGCTGACATGTGTCGCAGGATTTGGAGAAGTTGGCCACGTCGGATTACACTTTTCCCCACGAGTATTTTTTTGCCAGCTTCTTCAGCGTCTTATCCTCTCCGAAGTGTCCACCTAAACCTGTGTCGTGGCATTCTTTGAGCAGCATATGGCAAAGTTTGTCGATCGGGGGAACGACCACCTGGCGAGTAAATCATTGACGCCAGTAGGGTACATTGTACCAGAAATTTGCCTTGTCATATCCACCGTGCTAGTCGTAGCCCCATGTAAACAGTTGCTCGAGGTACGGATCTTGCTAGAGCTGTAATGTTAGCAACTCAACCATTAAATCTGGTCGGCGGCTGAGTGCGTCCGCCGGGTTGATTTAGCCTTGCCGTTAATATTGTAGCCAAACCCGGATTCAAATAAATCCATCCATCGGGTTTGACATCAACCGAGGTTTGGCTGCATCTTAAGACATTCCAAGGCATGGTGGTCAGTGCGTATGATGCATTGGCGGCACTCCAGATGACACCGCCATGTCTTTAATGCATGTACAACCGCCAACATCTCTTTCTCGTGTACGGCGTAGTTGCATTCCGGTCCTCGCAGCTTTCGAGACATGTATGCTACTTTTTTATCACCGTTGCCGTGATCTTGTAGGAGAACTACGTCAGTGGCTCGATCTGAAGCATCCGTAGCCATGACGTAGTCAACCGTTGGATTGGCTAATCATAGGGCTGGCGCCGAGGTCAGAGCGTCCCACAAAACAGTGAATGCTTCTTGTTTGATGTCTCCCCACCACCACTCATTTTGTTTTAAAGTGAGGTGGGAAACAGGCACTGAAACACGGGCGTAATCCCATTTCAAACGCTGGTAGTAATTGCAGAAGCCAAGGAAAACTTGAACGAATTGAGCGTTGGCCATCGTCCGCCAATCAGTGACTAGTAACACGTTTCTCGTATCCATGGTCATCGTACGCCGTTGATAACGTGATCCAAAAACTCGATCTAACGACATCCGAAGTCGTGCTTTGAGAGTTTTCCGAAAATTTTCTCTCTTTGTAAAACATCAAAAGTTTTCAAAGATTTCCATCATGCTCCTTTGGGGTGCGGTTGTGCACCAGAATATTGTCGAGGTACACCACAATGAAATCGTCGAGGTACGAGGGAAACATGTTGTTCATCACCGTCATGAATGTCACCGGGGCATTTGTAAGTTGAAATGGCATAATCGTAAACTTGTAGTGCCTGTAGCAAGTTTGGAATGCCGTCTTCTTGATGTCGGTGTCTGCCACGCAAATCTGGTGATAATTGTTGCGTAAGTCTATTTTGGAAAACATTCGAGCCCCCCTGAGTTGGTCAAAACGTTCGCCGGCCCGGGGAAGAGATTAGCGATTTTTTATGGTAGTGTCGTTCAACACCTGATAGTCCAAACACATCCGCATCTCACCAGTTTTGCTTCTTGCAAACAATATTGGTGCGGCGTATGGTGAAGTGGATGGGCGGATGAACGCCTGGCCGAGTATCTCGTCATTATGCTGTTTAGCTCGGTCTGCTCATGATCACTCATCCGATAGGCCCCACGCAATGTGGGTCTCCTGCCCGGCTTCAGTTTGATACGATGGTCGATGTCTCAATGAGGTCCTAGGGTTCTCGGGAGTTCATCGGAGAAGACGCTCGCAAACTCTTGGATGAGCGGTGCGAAATCTTTGGGTACCATCGTGAACTTTGTTGATGCCAATGAGGCTGATGAGGCCAATGAGGGTGATGAATCAGCTGCTGCCACTTCCGCTTCCTCCAATGGCTCAAGATGTATGAGCCACGCACAAGCTCCCCGTCATATATGGTACTTGATCATGTTGAGCGGTATCGGTTTCACAGGTTGTCTCGGTTACCGCGACTTCCTCTCTTGCTTCCACCTCTATTGCTTAGGTTATCGTCTTTTGTCCCACATGTGGAAGTTATCGTTTGGTGTCATTGATCTCCACAAAGACACCGCCGATGTTCCAGTTGACTTGCGGATTGTGTCCGTACAGGAAATCTTGTCCAAGAATGATTTTGTGATCACTCATTGGAGAGGACCTCCAGACCGTTACATCCCGTAGATCTCCCACTTGTAGTCGTAGTGGTTCTCGGAGTCTCTGTATTTTCAATCTCCCATCGACGGTTTTTCCTTCAAACACCCCTGGTTTGGTCTACAAACCCAGCTTGCGAACCATGTCATTGCTTACGAAACTTTTTGAAGCTCCTTTTTCCAATAGTGCTGGTACCGTTATGCGACTTTTGCATCCCCGAGGTTGAACTCTTAGCAGTACTATCGATTGGTCATCCTTGTACCCCTCGTCAAACTTTGAGATCTCAGAAACCCTCTGCGACGGTTTAGGCCGTTGAGATGGGTGATCGTTTGGTGCAGATTTCTCCGCGAGGACAAGAATTGCGCCGTTCACTACTGTCCTTTGCCATTTCCCGACTCATTTTTTTTAGATTCTCCCCCCCTTTTTTGCCTGCTGGTTGCTCCGACAGTTGCGTGCGGCGTGTCTGACTTTTCTGCAGTTGTAGCACGTTTGTGTATCTTTCGAGTCGACGGTGTCCACTTCCATCGGAGTCGAGGAGTCCCCCAAGTGGCATTTTCCATTTCCACAATAGTTGTGGTTGGGAGGTTGCTAGCCGTAGGATCCCTCGATCCGAGCATTGTAGTCAGCGTTGTCGATACTTTCTACGGTTGCGATCATCTGTGGAAAGTCGTTTTGGATGCAAAAAATGGCAATTGCTCCTTGGATGTCTCCCTTGAGGCCACTGTTGCTGTGAAAACAAGGTTCGTCAGGGGGTGAAGTCTACACCAATGATGATCTCACAGAACCTACGCGTATACTGTACCACAGTGGACTTCTGACAGAGACGATGGAGCTTGTACCGTTTGTCAGATTTTTCATTCTGCCATCCGAATAGTGCGAGCATTGTGCACGAGAATTCATTCCGTTTGGTTAGTGGCATCAGCGTATCTTGCCAATGCAGGTTGATCTGCTCCAAGGATAGAACGCGTGTGGTCGGCGATATGAGACGGGCGCCGTCGATCGTCGATGAGGTCCCACCAATCTCCTACTCCCGTTGGATGGTCTTAACATCTGACCACCAACTTAGCGTTGTGCCACGCAAAAGCACGGCCACGAGGTCAATCTTTTGTTGTTCGTCGTTGACCTCAACAGTGGTGAAGTACACCTCAAACCTGGTTACCCACATCCGAACCGTCGGTCCCTTAGAGTTTGGAGGATCGAACGGTTCAAGTGGAGGTGAACAATTTTTGGGTTCGCTTGAGAGTTGCGAATTTCTATCAAATAACACCGCCATTTGTGCGCTTGCGTTGCAAACAGCCTCCATCGCAACATTGAGTTGTTGGAGCAGATGACTGTTGATCCCTTCAAGCGCGAAGATTTGGTTCACCAGTTCTTCGCTCATCTTTGCCTGTCATCTGGTGCGACTTGTTGTTCCTGTTGCCATAGTTGAGGCTAAAGGCGGGGGCAGCTGGTTTACCATCATTGGATCCACGGCCGAATTGGTCGTCAAACCAGTAGGGTTTGATGCAGCTGCTCTGTAGCCTGCCACGCCAGCGTTTGCTATAGCTTCAGGGTTCGCGTGCATGGGCACATTCTGCTCCTCCATCGCTGAAGTCATCGCCGGAGACCCATTGCTGGTCGTCGGTTGCACTCGCTCACCTCACGTTGTAACCACGAAGTTTGCGAAGTCTTGCCGTGCGAGATGCGCTGACTGTTTGTGCAAGGTAGTCCTTTGGATGGGTAAATTAGTCGGATGCCTCTCCAGCACCACTCTGCACTGATACCAAGTGTTAGGCCAAACGGAGCGTAGATGGTGAGTACGTAGAAGTTTTGAGGCAGATTACAATTTAGAATTTGGGACACTTGAGAAGTTTATAATAAGCAACAAGTGTATTTTGATAACAAGCGTCAAAATGATCGAACACATATACACAAGCGCTGAGTTGTGAATGAGGCATAGTCGGGGTCGTTGGGTGTATTGTCGAGCGACGCGTGTGGAGTCGCGTCGTGAGTGGTCAAATTTGAGATGCTCTGCACTGAAGTCAGTGTAGTTACTGGGTAGCTTCCTATGTGTGTTAGATGAGGCAGAGTGGGAGAGAGACATGAAGCGCGAGACACGCCATGGATGCGGCCGAGAGTTTCTTAAAGCCACTTGCAGGTTACACCAAGACAGATGTGAGTGAGGGAGAGCGAGCGAGTCAAGAGCACACCGGTGATCACGGACCCACACCAAGCACCACGCTCGGTTGGGTTAGTGCCGCCACCCGGGGGTCGAGCCCGACCACTCGGAATATTCCGAGGGCGGCTACTTACCAGCGCTCGGCCAAGACCGGCACGGTGGCCCCCTAAGGATCAGCACCCAGGAAACAAGCAGCTCTCACTCAATGCAAGAGAAAAGAGGAAGGGCACGGCGGTGAGAATGTACGATCCCTACCAACGACCACATCACAGAGTTATAGAGAAAACATGCAACAGTCACATATGTGCAACAGGGCACTCCTAGGTCCAGCAGCAGCGTGAAGGTGTCAGAGGCTCCAGCCAGAACGCACTCGCCAGAACGTACTTGCCTGATACTTCCCAGGTAGGACCATTATCATTTAATCTGTACATGTGTGTGTACAGTGTGGGAGGCAAAAGGGCATAGATTTGTGAGTGGCCAACGAACTTTAACACTCCCCCATGACCCGTAGGCAACCAACCCACACACATGAGAGGACAACAAGGGGGGATCACGAGAGGTGATAAAGATGTACTACAGCCAATCAACCTGGGTCATGCGGACACATGAGACCAACCGAGTGAACAACACTTTTGAAGACATTACGACTTAGGGCCTTTGTGAAAAAGTCAGCTCTCTGAGAATGTGTGTCCACCCAAGCAACCTGGACGATGCCAGCAGCGATGCACTCACGAACAAAATGATGCTCCATATTGATGTGCTTGGTGCGTGAGTGATGCATGCCGTTATTTTCAGCAATGGCCTTTGTGCTTTGATTGTCGCAGTGCAGACTGATGCAACGGATGGGTACACGCAGTTGTTGCAGCAAACAACACAGCAGGACAACTTCACACGTGCCTGCACCAAGAGCAACATACTCAGCCTCCGCAGTGCTGGGTGCAACACACCCTTTTTTGCCACTTTTCCAGGAGACTGTAGTGCCACCGACCAGAAAGATGTATCTTATTCAAATGCGAGGATCAGTATCATGCACCTAGTCACTATTTGTGAAGCTGTCCACCACAACTGAGGGTTGTGCACGAAAGTACAGTACAATGCGAGGTGTGGAGAGCACGTAGCGCACTACCCGTAATGCTGCTTTAAGATGATGCTCACGAGGGCACTAGGAGAACTGGGTCAAAAGTTCATAGCAAACGCCACATCAGCATGGGTGGTCGTGGCAAGGTACATCAAGGAGCCAATGACACGGAGGTAATCGGTCACATTGACCGTCTCCCCCAGTTTGGACACCTCCAGGGACTTCAACAGGGACAGACCAGCGAGTGTCATGGGAGTGGACGCCATAGGGACAGATGTGAGGAGCGAGGCAAAGCGCTCCCCCAGGCTGCGCACATACGCAGTCTCATGGACATGCAGAGTGCGATGTCCACGGTCATGTTCCAACTCCATGCCCAGAAAGACACGAGCCGGACCAAGATCCTTCATCTTGTATGCCGCCTGGAGCAATGTCTTGGCGACCACAACGGATGCGGCATCAGGAGAGGTAATGAGGAGGTCATCCACGTAGACAAGACTGCCGACAAGTGGCTTGGTGGGGGCACTGAGGAACAACGCGAGGTCTACGGCGCTCCTTCTGTATCCCCCTGTTTCAAGGTTGGATGTGATCTCTTGGTTCCAACAATGTGGGGACTGTTTCAGGCCATAAAGGGCCTTACGTAAGTACCATACTCGGTTTGTTCCATCCGAGAAGCCGGTCGGCTGCACCATATAAATCTCCTTGTCCAACTTGCCATGGAGAAAGGCATTGTTGACATCCATCTGCTCAAGCTCCCAGTCATGCTGAGCGACCAGGCTCAGAAGAGCCATGGGCGTGGTGTAGCGACCAACTGGGACAAAGGTCTTGTCAAAGTCAACACCGGGGATCTGAGAAAATCCTTTTCAAGTGAGACAAGTCTTGTACCATTCAACTGTGTTGTCAAGATTGAGCTTGTGATGGTACACCCATTTGGCAACATTTGCCTTGCGGCCCAGTGGGAGGTCAACAAGCTGGTACACAACGTGCTCAGACAGTGCATTGAGCTCTGCCTTCATGGCCTACTCCCTGAACGAGGAGTTTGAGGCCGTGCGGGCTGCCTGTACAGTCAGGGGTTCGGGAGGCATAAGAGGGAGTCCAGCAGCAACGAAGCATGATGCAAATGCCTAGCAACAGATGAGGATAGAGCTGAATGGAACTCTTCCTCAACAAGAGAGTAGCCAAGCGCAGCGCTAGGATGCATGACAGATGCCGCTGTGGACAGGCCAGAGGTGGCAAGACCGAGGGCACGGAGACCAGGGTCACCAAAGACAGTGGGATGAGACTGAGAGGGAAGTGCCCGGAGGCGCCCACCATGAGTGTAGGGTGAAAGGTGGGATGGACGGCACACGCGTCCTGCGAGAAGGAGCATTATGGCATGGCTACACAGACAAAGGTGGAGAGTCAGCAGGATCCAACGGCTCTGAGAGAACCAGTAGCAGGGACGTAGCGCCGGTTGGAGGAACAGAGGACGAGGCCGCGGGTGAGGGAGCAGAGGGCTCAAGAGAGGCAGCATCAATAGAGTCAGGAGACTGACGGGTAAGGGTTGAGGCCAAAGGAGCGGAAGACAATGAGGGCGAAGAGGGTAAGGCTGAACTCCGCTATGTCTCCTTGTCCACAGAGGGAGTCAAGGGATTCCCAGAGGGGAGAGTAGGAGGCCCAGAGGGCAGAGGACCACCCCCACCCCGAGAGGGCAGAGAAAGGGACCCACAAAAGTGGGGAGAGTCACGCTCAAACAAGTGTTCAAAGAAGAGCGCATCACAAGACTCAAGGACGCGGCATCGGGAAGGGTCCGTTAAGCGCCACGCTTTGGAGAATGGAGAGATGCCCAGAAAGATACAGAGCCGACCACGAGGAGACAGCTTACCATCTCGTTGGTCAGTAGGGACCCACACAGAGGCAAGACACCCCAGACACGCGCAAGCCGGAGGTAAGCACGCTGACTAGTCCAGCGTTCAAAGGGAGTGACGGAGTGGAGAAGGGGGCCATGAGGAACACACCTCCAGACCCAAGTCATGTAGGACATGGCCTCAAAATCAAAGAGAGGGGATTGCCTGGAGGCAGAGAGGAGGGAGCAAACACCATCAACGAGAGTGCGATTCCAGCTTTCGGAGACACCATTTGGCTGGGGAGTGTAAGGGGCAGAGGATTCAAGCCAAACACCACTCCACTCAAGGAATCGAGAGGTGGGACTAAAGAACTCACCACCGCGGTCGCTGCAAAATACGCGCAAGGGTCCAAGACAGGCACGCTCAGCTTGTGGAAGCCAGGACTCAAGGACATCAGTGACATCACTTTTGTGGCGAAGTGCAAAGACCCAACAATAGCGAGAGAAGTCATCAGTCAAGCACAAGATGTAGCGGCCGTGACAGCCAAGGAAGTCATGGGGGAAAGGAACCATGAATTCAGCATGGACAAGATCAAGAGGGTGCAAAACAAATGACTCAGAGGTGGAGAAAGGGGAACGGTGCATTTTCCCATTGGAACAGTCAAGACATGCAGACATGCAGGCCGAGGGCGGGCTGAAGACAAAGAAGGCACTGGATGGCGGCAGTGTGAATGTGGCAAGGGCCACAATGCAAGAGACCAGCATGTTCAAGAGCCAAGAATGGAGCGACATGAACAAGAGCAGAAGTAGCGGAAGACGAGCGCAACGTGAGTGGGACACGGAATAGGCAATCATACCGCATGCCACAAATAATAACACGGCCAGACGAGCACATAGAGATAAAGGCAAGGCCACGGTTGGATGAGAAGTCCATGCCCTGGTCGTCAAGGGTGGTCATAGAGAGAAGACTGACTTCAAGATCGGGCACGTACAACACGTCAGGAAGGTAGAAAGTGCCACCAGGACCAACAAAGCGGACAACACCAACACCTTGAACAGGGAGAGACTGGCCGGACCCCGTGCGCACAGAGCGAACGGACTGAACGGGTCCAAGGGACACAAAGGAGGAACGACAGGAGGTCATGTAAACCGTGACCCCGGAGTCAATGATCTAGAGGCCAAGCAAGGCATGAATGGATGGAAGGAAAAGACAGAAAACGATAGTGCCACGGGCAGCAAGGGAGGACGAGCAACCAAGACGAGTGGGGAACGTATGAGACTGCCAATCCTCAATCCGTGCACGATCATCAGGCAGGTCCCCATGGACACGACAAGAGGATGCACCACTAAAAGTGACCTCAGATTCATAGACAGACACAGGACTGGCCACTCATTGCTCACCTCCCTGAGAGTGAAGGTGAAGCAGCTTTGCCAGCCGACACTCAAGAGTACGTTCCTCATCGCGGCGATCAGACAAGCACTCTGAGGAGCGTTTGGAGGAGCAGTTGGAGAAGAGCCCGTTGTTGCGAGTGAGAGGGCATAGTGAGAGGGCGGGGGTCCGTAGTACGGAGGGCCAGATGGAGGAGGAATCCAGCCCCAAGGACTGGGAGTAGGAGGTGTCGGTTGAAGGGGGGCAAGCGTGGTGGAGAGTGCTGAAGCAGAGGAAGAGGATTAAGAGGGTGCAACCGTCACGTTTGTAGCGGCAGAGTAAGCGGTAACACCGGTGCAGGCCCCATGGGCACGCATGGAGGAGGCCAGGTGTGCATCGTTGCGGGGGGCAGAACATTTTGGCGCAGAGAGGCCAGAGGCGGCACAGTTCAAGCAGGTGGTCTTAGCAGCAGTGGGAGCGGGATTCTTGCCACTGCGACCATCCCCACGTCCTTTGGCCCCACGGCCGCCACCACGGCCGGTGCCACCACCCCCTCCTTGAGAAGCACCGTGAGTGGAGCGCACTACAGCCTGCAAAGAGGATGAGGTAGAAGAGGCTGCGACAGAGGAGGAAGAGGAGGAGGTGGGAAATCAGCAGGAAGAGGTGCAGAGGCAAGGCGCTCGAGTTATGCTTGAGAGACGTGAAGATACTAGTCAGACAGCTCAGGAATGAGGCCAACAACGATGGACAAGCAGGCTAAGAGAGGACCGGGAGCGGCCCTGCCAAGGTCTCATAGCATGCACAGACTACAAGCCCAATACTCATCCGACGTCTCATCCTCCCGCATTTGCAAGGTGTTGAAGTGGACAGTGAGAGAGTACTCTGGGCAGCATGCCCAGTCACTGTTTTGCGGTGACGGGTGAGAGCATAGGCACCAACGGGATCAGCACGGGTGCCACGAGAAGGGTCTACGTTGTACGTACTGATATCATCAAGGAGATTCTCAAGTCCTGCGTTGATGAGGGCCCGCACAGTGCAAGCCCTCTGTTGGCTGTGGTACAAACAACGGCTTGGCAAGGGAGTAGTACTCCCAAAGTAGCTCACCCTGGGCCCATGCGCTGAAACGCGTTTCCTAGGATGTGAAAGTGAGCTTAGATGTAAACTGTGGTGGTGGCATTTCAGAGTCTTTCTGCCGAGTTGGGGGCAGAGCATGGGCGAAGGCTGCTGTTGAGAGAGAGGGAGAAGAGGAGTTGGCAACAGCACCACTAGGAGGAGCAGACGAGTCTGCGGAGCCAGACTCTTTAGTAGGGAGGACTGCAGCAAAGGCTGGAGTAACACACAGCCGCTCAATGACTAATGTGGCCAATGTGGCCGCTAGCTCGTGGTGTGCTTCCCGCCCCTGATGAAGCTCATCCTTAGCTTTGCGACGCTCTGCTTGTGCCTCACTAAGAGTGGCCTAGAGGGCCTCTATAGTCTCCTCAAGACCAGGCATGATGAGAGAGTGGAACCTTGAATGCAGGTGGAGTGACAAGAGAATGATGGAGAGTGCAATAGAATGCAAGAAAGTGTAATGTGGCACTGTGCATTGCAGCGCTCACCAAGCTAGTGACGTGGAAGAAGAGTGAAGAGTTGTGAAACAAGAGCTGCTGCCGAGGAGAACAGGACCACCACCCAACCTGAGACTGCCACGATGAGACACAGGAGCCCCGTAGCAGTGGCTCCGGTAACTGCAGCTGAAGCTGATGCCACTTGAACGCCGTTGGTGATGTGTGGTTTGACATTGCGAGGAGCACCAATAGGCATCAGCAATGTTGTGGCGATGGATGCCCGAATGGATCCAACAGCGCTTGAGGTGGCTTCTGCTGCAGTGGAGGCTGCCGTGGCAATAGATGTTGCTGCTACTGTGATCTAGGTGGCAACATTTGCAGCAACATCTACGAGCAAAGTGAGAGAGGCAGCAGTCTGTGCGTATGCCTCAGCTGCACGGCCAACGGCCATCTGTGTAGGAGCACGGCAGGGCCTGGCCGTAGCTGCGAAGGTAGCCGCGGCACAAGCAGCCGCGTCAAGGACGGTGCCTGCCAACCCAATGGAGTCGCTGTGGAAGCGGAGAACGTGGATGACACCAGACACCTCGGGTGCCGTCGATGTCTCGGTAGATCCTGTTGTGGTTGGAGGAGAAGTTGGAGTAGGAGCAGCTGTAGGTTCGGTCGCTTGAGAGTTGCGAGGAGGTCGCATCCTTGGTGACAGTGGTGGTAACGGTGGAAGATCGTTTAGAGTGTAGTCTTGAAAATCGATCTCCTCCCTTTCGCACTCAGCTACAGCGTCAACGTCCTCTTGCCAATACGAGTGATCCAGCATGCGCACCCACAGAGGGGTGTCGTCGTCGTCAGCCAACGTGAAAGATGAGTGGGGCTACTAATGCAGCCGAGAGAGGCGCTCCAAGCACACCACACCTTCAGCCGGGACTCGGCTGCGTGAGCGTAGTGTGATGCAGGAACAGAACCACGTGAGATGCAGGGACAAGATGCGGCTGCGAGAAGGAGATAGGGCAGCGCACGGTGGAACGTGGAAAGGTGGCAAATCACGGCGAGGTCCGAAGAACGACCACGCCTTGCCTCTGCCCTGTAAGAAGGGTTGTGCCGAAAAGGCTGGTAGAACGATGGCGTTAGTCGCTGCTGTGGTTGACGACTGGGGTAACAGTGCTACACATTAGGGGTGCGCCAAGTGCACTGGCCTTGAAGTCACGCCACAAGAGGGTCATACATCACTAAGCATGCGCGGTGGACCGAATACATAGCACACAAGGTGGAGGTGAGAGAACCTAGCCTCGAAGTCCCGACAAAAGCGAGGAGTCCGAGATGGTGCTGTGGGCACAATGGTGACGTGGGTGGGGCGAGAACAGAATTGTACACGATGGATAGGGTTGGCAAGACGGCCACACAGAGATGGAAGGACGGGCCACCCAAAGAGACGACAGGCCCGAAGAGGTGGTGCGGCACTTGAGGCACTGCGATGGTTGCCGAGAGACCCTCAGCGCCTCACACACAGGTCAAGGACACACGCATCGCAAGGGCTACCCTTGCTTGCTCTGATACCAGTAGTTACTGGGTAGCTTCCTATGTGTGTTGGATGAGACGGAGTGGGAGAGAGACATGAAGCGCGAGACACGCCATGGATGCGGCCGAGACTTTCTTAAAGCCACTTGCAGGTTACACCAAGACAGACGTGAGTGAGGGAG
Source organism: Penium margaritaceum (assembly GCA_023375785.1). Classification (NCBI taxonomy): domain Eukaryota; kingdom Viridiplantae; phylum Streptophyta; class Zygnematophyceae; order Desmidiales; family Peniaceae; genus Penium; species Penium margaritaceum. The sequence goes on along the minus strand of SZWC01006297.1, from coordinate 28,905 downwards.
AGCGAGCGAGTCAAGAGGACACTGGTGAGCAGGGACCCACACCAAGCACCACGCTTGGTTGGGTTAGTGCCGCCACCCGGGGGGCGAGCCCGACCACTCGGAATATTCCGAGGGCGGCTACTCACCAGCGTTCGGCCAAGACCGGCACGGTGGCCCCCTAAGGATCTGCACCAAGGAAATAAGAAGCTCTCCCAAAGCACTCAAGGCAAGAGAAAAGAGGAAGGGCACGCCAGTGATAATGTACGAGCCCTACCAACGACCGCATCACACAGTCATAAACAAAACATCCAACACTCACATATGTGTAACAGGGCACTCCTGGGTCCAGTAGCAGCGTGAAGGCGTCAGAGGATCTAGCCAGAACGGACTCGCCTGATGCTTCCCATGTAGGGCCATTGTTGCTTAATCTGTACATGTGTGTACAAAGTGTGGGAGGCAAAAGGGCATAGAGTTGTGAGTGGCCAACGAACTTCAATACTCAGGGGGCTTCAGGATCGACGATGAAGATTCGAGATGCATCTTCATATATCTGGATGCATCTTGGTAAGTCGAGAAGTCAATCGAAAGGTCATGGCATTTTGATCTTAGATTCTCGAGAGTGGTCGAAGTTGATAGAAGGGTCAAGAAGGTTCACGTGTGGCGAGGGCCATTGGCCGGTTTGCTCTTTACCGTCGGAGTGAATATTGAGGTGTCGCGATGCGGTGGGCTGTTTGTGTAATAACAGAAATGCCCACTTGGAAAGATGAGGGACTCGTGGACGTTTGGTACGGCACATGTGTTGATGTGTGGGCTTTGGCCTGACACCCTTCTGAGGATAGCGAGGTTACATGGGGTGTAGCACGATGCTATGGTTATGCTGGTCGAGGTTATGCTGGTCGAGACCCGCGCACCTGGTGAGTTCTACCAGTGTGATGTGGAGATCCATTGCCTACATGTGCTACATATGTTCCATGCATGATGTTGTCGAGACCCGGATACCCGGAGACATTTCCCGAGGTCACGAGGAGACCTTCTTTCTCTGTCTCTCTTGCATGATGTTTGACACATAGGTGTGTGATTGACTTCCTGCATGGTCGACACCCCGGCATTTGGTGAGATGCACCATTGTCACGAGGAGACCCTATGCTGTGGTATGCTTGATCACTGTTTGCTATGACTGGTTGCCTGAGCCATCATCTCTTGACTTCGCTCACACATCGTTATGTTGAATATTGTGGCAGCAAGGGGGAGTGTTGGTGTGTGTGGTTTCAACCCGTCACAAGCGACGGCTAGGAGAGCAGCAGTATACGAGAGCATGACGACATGGTTCCCGATGTAAACCCCAGAGACACCGGCGTGTCGGCAAGTGGTGGACCACCCTCTAGGAGCTGACCGACGACTGCCCCAACGTCGTGGATGCTGTCTCGGACCTCTTGCAGTTTTTCTGCATCCTAACCTTGATGCAGACGCAACTGGCACCGGAGCACCGACGAGTGGTGGCTCCATCCACCAGAAGCTACCAGAGAGATGCCACGACGCCCTGGGTGCTTGCCAGGGTGCTTTGCGGTTATTCTGCAAATGCTAGAGTTTTATTGCTGGACTGGCTCTTGGGCCCAATTTGCATGTTTTGCATTGTCTGTCCATCGATCGGTGCTGGAATTATGCGTGTGACAAGTCATAGCACTCGGATCGCGATTCTGCATCTCAAGGTTCAGACGGGATAGCGTTCTGATTTGTCTGCACAGAGTTGCGGCCAAAACTGTGTTTTTGGGCCGGTTTTAGGACAGGCCTTGCACTGTCGCGAGCGACACCCGTCGTTCGTTGTGGCAGGTATTATGCCGTGGACTTGTCATTTGTTATCTCTCTCTCTCTCTCTCTCTCTCTCTCTCTCTCTCTCTCTCTATTGTGTATACTAATAGAGCACATTTGACACTCTATCGTGTCTTTTAGCCAAACCCTTGCTGTTTCGCATCCGACCTGTGTTGACGCCGTGAGCTGACTGAGTACT
>SZWC01006297.1:5000-15959 GCA_023375785.1 Penium margaritaceum | reverse complement strand
GGGGGGGCACTTCTGCGGCGGTTGGTGACCCCTCTTTCCTAGGGAAATGGTCCTCACCCGCTCTTCTTGTTCATTTCAGATCAGGCGCTTGAACGCGATAACTTTTTGTCCCCGGCAGAAGCTGTGGAGTTTGGTCTCATAGACGAGATTATAGAGAAGAGGCCTCTTGCGCCGTCCAAGCCTTGATGGGCTGACTGGACAATGTCAGTGAGATGTCAATACTCGTTCCAAGCACCTGAATGGGGAGACTGGTAGACTGCATGTATGAATCACACGACCAAGCAGACTTATTGCTGTTCTGCGGCCTCTGCTCCTGTGTCTTGAAGGGGCAGTGTAGCAAAACAAATCGACAGCTGTGTCCTGCGTCACACTCTCTCCTCCTCAACACCCTGAATGAGATAATGCACACTCTGGTCAAACAGTTTTTTGTCACCAAACCACTTCGAAAGAAGGTGACTGATTAACCATGACTACAACCATCATTACTTTCAGGAAGAGATGTTCAGAGGTGGAAGACCTTCTTCTGAATGACATAGGGAGCAGAGACGTCCAGAGAGGGAAGACCTTCTTATGTGCATTTCCAATATCGGGGTCAATCTTGCTCTTGATCATGGTCATGTAGGGGGAATGTGCGACAACATTGCCTAACATTAAAGCTGTGGTGCTCACATATAGACAAGTTGCAGGAAACTCAGTTTACACAGTGGGAAAAGAGTGGTAAGGGAAAGGGTTTCTTTGTAAACATACGGATGTGCGCGTACATCTTCTGCACAGCATGAAACACTCCTCGGGACAGCCCAGTGTATGGAACCCTGTTGCATGTGCCAAGGGAGTCAGATATTCTTTCAACATCCTCAGATTGATAAGTTGGGAAGAAATGCCACAACTGGGCGCGGATACATCAGGACATTTTCATCCCACATGAGCAGTGAAGCACAAGCGCGAGAGAGACGGATGCGGCGGTAAGAGCTCGGGCTGCACATACTCGTGCCACTCTCGGCACCAGCTGGCCCCAGCCCGAAGGGCTCATTGAAGAAGGCAGTATGACATCTGAAGCTGGACCGTCACTCCTGGGTGAGGACAGCGTGTCATCGCAGTGCTGGTGATCTTCAGAGGCTGGCCTCCGACAGGAGGCTCCTGCAGGCTGAAGCCTGGGAACTGACAGGGCATGTGATCGGTCAGCACTACCACCATTCCTGCTGGTGCTCCCACTGGCTGAGACCTCAGCATCAGATACAGCCTTTGCTGCAGCCTTCCCACTTCGAGTGTGGCGGAGCACAGCAGAGGCAGCATGAGATCGGAGGGGGATGCCAGGTGCGTGCTTGCTATGCGCCTGACCAGATGCACTGGAAAGCAGGACAAGCGCTAGTGTTTCCATGCCCTTGGCTGTCACAACAGCCGTGATGTCAAGGACAAGTTGGCGCATGCGTGGCTCCAACAGGAAGCAGCCAACGTCTGCTTGCCAAGATGTGCGTCCACTGCCTTTCTGCGGAGTAGTGGCAGCAACTCCAGGAGTGGATGCGGGCTGTATCCACTCCTGGAGAGGTGCGGAGGAGTTGAATGTGGTGGAGGAGGCAGCGCCTGCGGCTGCAGAGGAGGAGGAGGACGAGGAGGAAGAGGGGGAGGAGGAGGAGGAGGAGGAGGAGGAGGAGGAAGGGCAAGAAGAGGAGATAGAGGAAGTGGCACCAAGTATGGCCTCCCGTACAACTGTGGAGATGATGAGAGTGCTGAGATCCCTCACCATAGGCTCATGCCGGCTGACGGCCACCAAAATGTCGTCGTACATATTCACGTGGCCTGTCTTGTCAAGGAAAGTGCCCACTGAATGGACGGCGAAGGCACTGACGCAGTCCGTCAAAAGCCTGCGGCCGGCCTCTGTGGAGAAGTGATCNCGATCCACCAAGTCTCGTCCCTGCCCACTGGAACCGCCTGCGCTGCCAACAACCCCGTTCTTGCCGAACACCGCACGTCCGCCAGAGACGATGTGAAAGCCTTCCTCCCCGCCAGCCAGTGGCAATCGGCCCTCAGCTCCCTCTGCAACCAACCGCGCTTCATCCTGGTTCACTCCGTGAAACCCTCGAACAGCACCCTCAGCAACGGTGCAAGTGGTCTTCAACAATGCCTCCTGAAATTCCGGGCAGCGGGAGAGCTTCAGCAGCTGCTTGACAGTCCTCGGGGGCTCGTCAGCATCGGACTCCAGGAAGTCTTTCAGATCCTTGGCAAGCGTGCGGGACAGATCCGACACCTCTGACACGGCATAGTACAGACTCAATGCCTTCTCCAACCTCTTGCCAGCTGCTTCTAGGGTTTTCTCAACGCTGTCCTGCAGGAACACTTTGTACACGACGTAGCCGCCTCCGACTGCTGCGGCGGCTGCTGCGAAACTCCAGGCGTATCTGCGGTATGCAGATTGCTTGGATAGAACGGCTGTCCCTGCCATGGGCGAAGAAAACGGCACGAGAGCGAAATGGTTGCTGACAGCAGGCGTCTCGGTTGCCTAATCAACACCAGTCCATAAGTCAAGCACATGAAACGAGCAGGCACTCGACCCCTGTCGCCTGTGCCCCGAGTAGAGGAGCGGGAGGAGCCTTCCCAAAGCTTTGGGCCAACAGATGCCGTCAGATTACCCGAAGCTAGTGATCACAGTTCTGAAATCAGTCTGCAGTAACCACGAACTAAGGACCGACAGACTGAGGATGGAGCTGTTGACGAAGTAACCAACGCATAAGCCCCCATATCATGCGCGTGGACCATAGCGTGACTGCTCCGTGCGGTCCTGTCCATCGATGTCCACTGCATGTGGTCGACAGCCGAGTGCCACTGCGGTGAACCGCGGCATGCCTCTTCCGAAGGGTGGTGCTCTCAGCAAAGTTCGGGCCGGTATTCACACCCAACAATGCGGTTCGCGCAGATTTTACTCGGATGTCTTTGGGCCTAGCGGCGTAATTTGGGTTTGTGATCTTTTCCATCACTTGGTGGAACAGAAGCGCGGTCTAATAAGTTTGTGAACCCATGCTGAGTTCTCGACAGAGGCAACGGTTGCCCGTCTGCCTCGACAATCGGGCCCAATGAGCTGGAATTGGGAAAGGAACGTTCGCAACACGTGGCAGGGACCATCTGCTCAAAGACAAAGTTGGTCTGTCGAAATAGTCGGTCACCATGGTTTGTTTTTTGCGCCTGGTCCTAACCAACTGAGGCCAAGGGAAACCTCAGTACAAGACATGCCTGAGTGTTAGGCCCGGCCCATGGAAAAACGTATGAGGATCGATTTAAAAATGTGGAATTTCAGTTCATCCTCTATTGACTCCTATTTCGAAGAAAAATTCTTTTTTTAAAGAAAAATCGGCCTAATTCTGCTACACTCACCTTTTGGGCCTCCGAATTTTCTGCTGGCCAATTCTCGCACGTTTAGAACACGGTACTCACTTTGCACTAAAAATTAGTGATTTGCCCAATTTTCTCGAAGCGCCCGAGATCATGCATGCCGTACCCACTATTGCAAAGAGATTCACGCCACACCGGTTTCATACGAATTAGTTCGTCGACTGAGGGTATCCGACATGTGACATTAAAGGTTTCAGCGAATTCAGTCACCATTTCAACAACTCACGAAAGAGTGCCAGACTGAATTGTCTTTCCGTTGACTTCAACCAAAGTAAAGTGTTGGACACAACATACGTGTTTAAAGATGAACCGTTGTTCCCTACTTTCTATCACGCTTGCGTCACGAGGATTCTAGTTTTGAACGATCGTCGAAAGTCTTACGTGTGTGACATGCAAAGCCAGACGTGACATTGTTTCCTTGCCGATCATGCACAAGCGATGCAGGACGTGCCATGATGTTGCGTGTTGTTGGCGTTGCCGTCGTCCTTGACAACATGCAAACGCAGTCTAATCTAGCATGTCTCGATGAACCGAGCTAGTTTCCAGCTGGACGTTGCCTCTTGTCGTCCACACGCCAACAGCGCCAACTGGCGGATGTTTCAACGACAGACGACATGCTGTCACCGTCGTTCGCTGTGACTTGACATGCCACCCCTCGTTGGTGGATATGGCCTAGCTGCATGATAGGATTATTAGTTTTTCTCAGCACTTAGCATTTCTCCGGTCCGTATGCATGCCCTGCGACATTTCCCGTCATGGGAAGTCGGCCAACTGCCATGTGATGTGGACGTTCTCTCTTGTCGTTTGCAGGGGTCCTGACCGTTGAGCCATTGTTGATGTGTACCCCACATGTTCCTGCAATTTCGCTGCTTCGTCGCAACGGGTCTCCATGATGTCCCTTCTCCTCACGCTAACAACGGGTCGGTTTTCCCAAGTGCAGAAGGTGTAGAAGGATGCATACTACGATGCAAGATGTACATTGTTATACCCACTTTTTGCCAACATGGCCGTCATTTTCTATGCCACCGCGGGCGACTACCCGGAGGACGACGACGACGACGATCCTCCCGACGTCCTCGTCTCGCGCTACCACCCTGAGTCCCCTTTTCTTTGGACCGAGTGGGAGGAACACAAGTGGAACACTCACGTCAATGTCGTCGAGCGCATGACTCCGCGCTTCCCAGACCATGTGGAAGACCGCACGATGTGACTAGGAGACAGTTAATGTGTCCGTCCGTTCAGTGGTTACCGTGCGGGTGGGTTGAACCCACTTTGTATGTGGACATGGCGTCGACGGCGACGAGGTTGGACCTCCTGCTCTGTCGAAGTACGCTCAACGATACCCAAGTCACACCCATATGTCTTGTGCCTATTTTCTATACGCGTGGTTGAAATCTATCCGTCCATGTTCTTTGTGTAGGGTCGTCTGACGAGGAGACGCCGGCTTCCCCTGCCGGAGAAGACTGGCAAAGATGTCGAACCCGCTCCTGGTCGTGCACGCAGACGGAAAGGAAGATGCACCAATTTTCCAGGCGGGCGGGCCTTTCGCAACATGGAGGCCTGCCGCAAAGCTGTCCAAGACTACCCAGTCAACCGCGCCATGCCTTTCTCCTGGGTTCGCAGCAAGCCTAACGGCCTCAAAGTCCGCTGCGGACTGTGGAAGACTGCAGGTTGCCCGTGGCTCCTGAAGGCACGCTTTCAACGCAAACACGGCAAAGTTGCCGTCATCGAGTTTGTGGATGGCCACAAGTGCTCCCCCACTACCAAGAAGGGTGACCAGGCGCGTCGGGCTGCATGAGTGCTGCGGCACATTAAGCAGGCCATGAAGAAGAAGTTGCACACAAAGGCGTTATAGCACATTGTGGGGGCCCGCACAGGGATGAAAGTGCACTACCCCGTGATCTACCGTGCAAAGAAGGCGGCCCAGGAAAAGCTAATGGGCGAGTAGACGCCGTTGTGGTCACTTTTCCCTGCGTACATTGCGGAGGTTAGTAGTTTTTGCCCCCCGGGTCCTCTTCCCCTCATATCAATGCATGTGTTTTAAATTTGTGTGTTGAATGACCCTCCCCATGGCATGTACCCTACTGATGTTTAAATTCGATATTAAGTATTTCTTTGTATGAACTTGTTCAACGAAAATGAATTTTTGTCGAATTAGTTTGGTACCACCTGAATAATGTCTGTTGGGTAAGTTTTCTGAAATTTATCTTTTGACCTCGGGGTTCAATCTTGTGAGTCTTAGTATGTGTGCCATGACCTTGTTCTTCTGTCAATTTTCTCTCGCATCTGGCTCGAACACCCAGACTGTGAGCATAAAATGAGTGACGCGCCTCTTTGACGAGGCGGATTTCCACAAGAATCGGAAATCCGCTTCGTCAGACAGGCCCTGCTCGACGCCGCTGGCCGAAGTGAAGGTGTCGACCATTGCCATCGTCGAATTTAGGGATCACTTTTTTTCGTTGGACGAAAGTCAACGACATACCTAAACAACTGTAGACCTAAAACCATGAACGAATGTAAATATCACGTAAATTACAAATTTGAAAAAATCGAAGTTAAAGTTCATTGGGGTATGTCGTGCAGCTGAAACGAGTTGACTCACGGACGTTCGCATGCGCAGACCAAGACAAGAAGAAGCTCTTTCGCCGAGCCTTCGTGGCACGCGGTGCTTGTCGGGAAGGGTGGAACCACGTGCGGCGCATCATTACCATGGACGTGACGCACCTAAAAAATGGTTTCAAGCAGGTTCTTCTCATTGCTCTATTATGGGACGCAAACAATCACTTTGTGCCGATGGCGTGCGCGCTGTGCGGACAGGAGGACAGGGATAACTGGACGTTTGTCATGCAGCAATTGTCGCACGCGTACCCCACGGCCCGCGAGCGAGGGACAGCCGTCATCTCCGACCGCGACGCTGGGCTGCTGGCTGTTGTGGCCCGAGAAATGCCATGTGCTACGCACACATACTGTGCGCAACACATCCACGAGAACGTCAAGTCTAAGGCTGGTCGTGTGGCCGTTGACATTTTCTGGACCCTCGCGCATGCGTTCATGGCAAGGAAGTTCAAACACGCACAGGAGAAGTTGGAGAAGACATCCGTGCAAGGCATGTAGTACCTTTTCGGTGGAGGTGCAGGACCGGGCATTCCCCTTGCCACGTGGAGTCGTGCCATGTGGCGGTCACACAACCAGCAACGCAGCGGAGTCCTTGAACGCACGTATCATGGATCTCCGCCATCTCTATCCCTTTCATTGCTTTGTGCAGTTCTATATGTGGGTGCTGAAGCTGTTTTTAGACCGACGGAAGCTCGCGCATGAGTGTGAGACGACGCTGCCCCCCTTCGCGGAAGCAAAACTCCTAAACTACAAATAGAAGGTGCGGGAGTACGACATTGTCCCGGCTGGTCCACTCTGTGGAATGGTCGAGGGTCCCAAGAGTCTATCCGGCCGTGAAGTCAACTGCAACGCGAAGAAGTGCAGCTGCGGCCAGTGGGCCAAGTACGGAATTCCGTGCCAGCACGCCGTGAGTCTACTGCTGGACGCTGGTGTCAACCCCAACATGTACGTCAACATCCACCTCACGAAGATGGTCTGGAAGAGAACCTACCATCACCCCATGCCTGGGGTGAGCCTTCGCAAGGTGTAGTACCCAGATAATGGTTGGGGACCGCTGGGCAAAAAGCGTGGTGCAGGGAGGCCCAAGTCCAAGCGCGAGGATCGGTACTACCTTCGCAAGAGGGACCGCATCTGCAGCCATTGCGCCCTGTCTGGACATGGCCCGCAAAAATGCACCAACCCACTTGCTCTCTCACCCGCCACCGTAGCCGCTGCTCATGCCAAACAACTTGCTTCTGGACGCGGTGTGCGAGGTGATGGTGGACGATATCGTGGAGCAGCAGCAGTAGTAGCAGTAGCAGTAGAAGAAGGCGTAGCAGAAGAAACAGGAGCAGCCACCACTGGTGCAGACATGGGTGGTGATGATGCATCGGATGAGTCTGCCATGGCTGCAGCGGGAGCCACGACAGGTGAAAGTGGTGCTGCAGGTGGTGCGGTAGATGTAGCAGACCCTGCATTCTCATCCCAGGTGGACAACATTGGGAGTCCTGCGGACACCGATCCCTCCTCATTAGACTTGCCAGAGGAAGACAGTGTCTCAGACTATGAGACGACTGAGACAGAAGATTGGGAGTCGATGGAAGGCTCCTCCCACTCTGAAGCTTTCAAGGACGACGAACCCATACTACGCAAGCGGAAGCACAGAGGTCGTTCTGTGTGAACATAGGTAGTGCAACATCCAGTGGCATGCATTGTTGGCCCATGGTGAATGCCATTGTTCTTCACCAACAATAACTTTGTTATGTGTACTTTTCTTCTGTGCAGGTGAGGCAGATCCATGTCCTGCTGGAGACGGTGGTCAAGGGGCAACCAAGGCTCAAATGGCACCGGCACAGGGTTGGATCGCATGTGGCCCATGGCACGGGATGTGTGGTGAAGGATGCAGAAGTGATGTGTTCCAAGATAGCTAATCTCAACCTAGGGATGAGAGAGGTGGAGGAGGCCAGATATCAAGTGGCCAACTCATACACGGGCATGTGTGCGTCCCCATTTTGGGGAAGTCTTCCATGATGCGTGCCTAGAGTTGAGTGAAGGTTCAGAGTGCCATGCTTGTGAGGTCATCTGCTTCGTGCACATCTTACCTGTGTACGCTCAGTTGAGGATCAGTACATGTGACCTAACGCCTCTGTTCTACTGGACTTCATGTTTTGCAACATGTTATGAAGCTCAGTTCACTCCTCCACTCTCTCTTTTGTTTTTGCTGGACCCGCTCACTCATTACTATCGTATTAACCTTGGTCTATAATATTTTAGGCACTTACTTCTAATTAAATCACGTGCAAAATGTTTTCAATCCCCCATATTACGAAGTAGGTAGTCTTCACGAGTGTATTAGTACTGTACATGAGTACCAGGTAGACAGTCATGGAGAGTGTACAAGTGACTACCTACATCACCTATGTTTCATAAGCTAAAGCTGAGAGCACGGATAATCATAGACATTAGTCACACAGTGTATGAAAGCTTACAAACATGTACGCCATGACCACTTTGTGTAGAATGCATAAGTAAACCCTAAAAAATTAGTGGACACCCGGACAATGTTGTCCTGTATACATGTTCAGCATGACCACTCCCAACCCCAAGGAGACGGAAAAAGTGGTCACATACTTCAAGAAATGAATGTAACATGTACTACATGTCCACTAGTTTTGTAGGGTTCACTGAAGAAGCATACGATGTAGACATTTCATGGTAGTGTTCAACACTTAATACATTCCCTGTGGCACATGCGGAGAAGACAACATTGGTTACGTTGATAAGGAAGACATAATAACAAAACCAGAACAACCACGGAGGGTATCAAGCCCAAGGCATCCACTGCCCAGGGGTGTTTTGTGGACGCGGAGTTGGCATGCGAACACCCAAATCCCATCACATGGTCTCAGGTTCGCATGGGTCGTTGACCGAACTAGGTTGGGCCTCCGTTGCAACGAGCGTGTCCCAGCGAGCCTTGATCGTAGCCCATGCCTCCTTCACTTGCATGGGAGTGAGATGTGGCCTGCTGGTTGTGGTAGGTTCGCCGCCCCATGCGCCAACTTCATCCCATCGGTACATCCTCGCAACAGTTCTCCATGTGTACGTACGCTCGGTGTACAAACGAGTACGTACGTCCATAACGTCACTGGGCTCGGTGTCATCATGTCCATGTAGCGGTCGACCTATGTCTTGTACAGTGTACAACAGTGTCATTGGAGATGGCTAATGACGATTGCTAGCTCTGTATTTGTACGTGCTCTACGAGCGGTTGCATCCGCATGGACAGTTCGGCTCGGATGAGATCCATGGCTCCCATACGTCTGGCCTGTTCAATGGCCTCACACTGGGCAATGGCAGTCGAGGGTCTATTCCATGGCCTCAGGTGTCGCGGGCCATGTGGACTCTGGTGGATGGCGGCCATGTGCGCTCCTCGTACGTGTCTGTCTGCGGTCCCATGCCTCCTTGATTGCGACCCATGCTCGGTGGGCAACAAAGGGGTTCACATTATATCCAGTGATCCACCCTCAACCTGTTCCGGAGTTCAAGCGACCCTCTGAAGACATGTTGTTGGTTTGCGATGGTTAACCGTAGTATGTACATCGTAGTAAGGGCGATGGGCAAGACACACGGCATTGTAGACATGACGTTCTGACGTCCGAAGGCGGACTGTAGAATTGAAGCCTCTGCCTTCTTCAACGTACCACTTTTCGGTTCAACGTTCATTTGGACGGTTTGAGCAATGAAGTTTGCTTCGTAATATCATTTTCACATGATGGATGGTGCTCACGATAGGCGCGAAGCAACCCGCGATCATTGGACGCTTAGGAGTGACGCGTATGCAGTGGACCAATGGTGGTCCGCAATGACAAAGACCGTTATACCAGATTGGAATCTTGAAAACGTGTGGTTTACTGGCACTGACAACTACCACGCTGTCCTTGGTGCGCAAGGCTACCCAGGGGTCCTGTTTCAATGCTGTTGTCCTCCGCTGAACCGTGTGGAAAGTGGGTATGCGAAGAATTATATCGCCCCCCATACGATTTTTGGCATGGTGGACGTGCGAAGTATTTGTTTTAAACAGTGGCCCTGAAAAACACTATGTACATTTCCTGGACGTTATACATATTCTTCTGCCAAAGTGGAGCTACCATTCTTTTTGTGCAAAAACTAAGTACGACGTCCTTTAGTTGCGAAGTCAGTGGGTATATGGCAAGTGTACCCAATAAAAATAAAGTACATAACTAAGGTGTTTTTTAAGAAATACTTGAGAAATGTCTTACTTTTTCTTCTCCAAAAATGAATACCTTTGCACAGCCCTACACTAGTGAAAAAGAGAAGCACAAAAGATATGCCATGCCCCATTGAGGCCTAGTTTGAGTGGTCCATGTAGAATGTATATCACGTTAAGTAATAGGTCTATGGATATTGTGTTAATGGATAATGGAGGATGCATTGTTCTGTTGTTTCCTTGTGTATGCAATATGGACACTCCCCGTGAGACAGGGAGTTTTCGGATAGCAAGCATGAAACCAACATTGTCTGGATTTTCTTAAAGTTTTTTTTCTTTTTCGGGGGACGATATGAAAAGCTAGGAACAAAATTTGGACCGTAGTGGAAGTACCCTCGTTGTGTTCACACCTAGAATAACTCAGAAAAGGCCAACATATCATCTCCTCGTGCATGATTCTACATGCTAAAACTTCCATTGTTTGTGTCATTTGGCACTAGCTAAGATTTGCGTTTGACGATTGATTTAACTCATTGAGCGAGAGAATCCCTGCTCACCCATGATTGAACCCTATCGACAGCAATATGACACCCGCGCTTCGTGTGGGCGTCACCCTAGCTCATGGTTTACCTCTTTGGGTTACGTAGTAACCATTTTCATCAAACTTTGTACTCAAGTTGAGAAACAGATTTTGGCATAATTTCGCGCTTTTAAATAAGATAGTGTGTGTAAAGGCTTCTGTGTGGGTGTGT
>SZWC01006296.1:120042-134467 GCA_023375785.1 Penium margaritaceum | reverse complement strand
GAGGAGGAGGAGGAGGAGGAGGAGGAGGAGGAGGAGATCGAGAAGGACGAGGACTGGCACAAAGCCAGTACGAGCAGTACAGGAAGTCGGGAAGGCACTCTTCCAGGGAGCAGGGAGTGCAGGAAGGGATGAGACAGCACACAGGGGAATGCGATGATAGGCAGAAGGAAGAGAGGGTGGGAGGGAGGGAGTAAATGACGGACAGACGGGAATACAGATGGAGAAAGGCAAGGAGAGAAGGACGGAGAAAGTTGGAGAGGCAGCAAGAGAGGAAAAGAGGGTGGCAGGCAGGCAGGCACCAAGGGGGAGGGAGCGAGTGTGGTAGAGGAAGAGGGAGGCAGAGCGAGGGATGGTCTTGTCAAACAGAGGGATGAAAAGAAGGAGAACCAGAGAAAGGGAGGTTGGCGAGAGGGAAGAAGGGAAGATGAAAGGAAAAGGCAGTGAGAGGGGAGGAAGGGGAAAGGAGGGGTTTGCAGGGGAGAAAGGGAAGTTATGAGAGAAGCATGCAAGGGCCGAGTAAGACGCAGACAAGCAGGGAGAAGACAGATGGGCAAGCTGGCGGCAGACAGGTGGTGGTATGGTATGGGTTGGAACTTGAATAATTGGCAAATTTCAACCCCAGATTCAACTGAAACTCAGATTTAATATAGATTGGAATGCACCATTTGACAAGAAATATGAAAAAGATGAATTTGGAATGAAATTCTATTAAAACTTGATCTGGAATTTACCTTGAACCTCATTTGAATTTTCACGAATTCATCTCGAGCTTCAAACAACAGTATTTTTTTTTTAACAACGTGCTTTTATGGAAAGACTGTGGATTTTCGGTCTATCTGAGAATTTAAACGAGTACCTTGCTGTCACTCATATTCATGCAGATTAATGTTTTTAGTTCGCCCATGTGTCACATAGAAAATTCCTTCACACCAGAATTACATGTCGAGACACCTGAAGCATGATTTTCCTTCCCAAAAGAGGAACTTTTCCCACCAAATTCCTCGTCCAAAAAATTCAAAAATAACCAAACATAGGAGAATATAGATGGCACTAAAAAGCAAATGAAAAAAAGGGACGAATATGGGTCACAGTACGGTATGTCAATGTTGAGGTGCCTTCAGCTATGATTCATGGTTTGTGGAAAGTCCAACTTGACGAATTCGCAGATGATTTTCATTCGAATTCGCAATTCGAATCCGGACGGATTCGCAAATGACTTTCATTCAAATTAGCAAGTCGCATCCAGACCCCTTAGGCGGCAGCAGGCAGGCGGACGGCAGGAGGCACATGCAGAGTGAGTGCTTGAGGGATGACAAGTGCAACGAATTGCGGCAAGACATACCAACCACATGAAACGAAAGGTGTTCACCATACATGGCAACAGCAGCATGAACGTTTCCTCACCAGAATACTGAAGGAGAAAGCCCGTGTGCCTTCCCTTCGCGCCTTGCGTTGCTCCTCCTTCGATCCTTTGTTCCCTTGCATTCCTCCAACAGCATTCGCGTGCGGTGGGACTTTCACAGACTCGATCACAACCTCCGCCACACCTCCCTCCTCTCCCTTCTGCCTCCTCCTCACAGCGTTCCCCTCTCCACCTCTGTTGCTGACGCTGCCGCTGCCGCCACTGCCGCATGAGCAGCACCGAAGGACATGGAGTGGCGAGAGCGATGCGTCGCAGCCGTAGGCAAGCAACGGTTGGTTTGGTGCGAGGTGGTGTCCTGCTACGAGAGCGCAACCTGATCGGAGCGATATGTTTGCATAGCCATCTATCGCTATTTCCTGCAGTGGCCACGGTACAGCAAGAAAAGGAGCAAGGAAACAGTGAGCTTGTCATAGACTGCTGCTGCTGCTGCTGCTGATGCTGCTGCTGCTGATGCTTCTGCTACTACTGCCAGCCGCAGCGGCTGCCGCTGCTTTCGCCACTGCTTCTGCTGCTGCTGCCTCTGCCGCCGCTGCCATCACCTCTGCCGCTGCTGCTGCTGCTGCTGTTGCTGCTGCTGACGCCACCCACCCACCGCAGCTGATGCCGCTATCATCACCGAAGCCGGGGCTACTGCTGCCGCAGCCATCGCTGCTGCTTCTGCTGCCACTGCTGTTGCTCCTGCTGCCTCACTCACTTCCACAAGTCAGTGCAGCATGTTCATGAGCAGAAAGAGACAGGTGTCGCAGCTGAGATAAGGTCGGCTTGCTTGGTTGGATCCAGGTGGTGGCCTACCAGCACAACACCAACTGCATTGATCCGTTCCGCGAAACATTCTTCATAAAATGGGAATCATATCGCAAGAACGAAGTGCTACCCACCTCTCCAAAATCTCCCCGTGGACACAGAGAAATGTTGAGACGCTTTGCAAAAACGTCTGGAAAACATGTTCTTCATGCAATGGTGGTAGGCAATTCTGCAGGAAGGAACGGAGTGCTACCAACCTCTCCACCAGCGTGCACACGGAGAAATACTTCTAAGATTTTGCAAAACGTCAGAAACAGAATCTTCACGCAACGGGAGTCATCACGCATTGCCACCAACCTCTCCACCAGCGTGCACACGGAGAACCACAGAACCTGCTCGTCTGTCCACCACCGCCACTTCCACTGCTCTTGCCCCATGACCCGTCAGACTCTCGTATTGGACATCATTCGCCTCCTGCTGCTGCTGCTGCTGCTGCTGCTGCTGCTGCTGCTGCTGCTGCTCCTGCTGCTGCTGCTGCGCTTTCTGCCGCTTCTCGTCCTGCTGATTTGGCTTCCGTGCTTGTATCCGTGGCCCTTTGCAATTCACTTTGCTACCATCGCCATCATCATTGCCGTC
The DNA here is from genome assembly GCA_023375785.1 of Penium margaritaceum. Taxonomy (NCBI): domain Eukaryota; kingdom Viridiplantae; phylum Streptophyta; class Zygnematophyceae; order Desmidiales; family Peniaceae; genus Penium; species Penium margaritaceum. The sequence continues at coordinate 131,664 of SZWC01006296.1, read as the reverse complement.
GTCTTCAACATTACGTGTGCGGTCAGAGCAGAAGCCAAAGTCTGCTGCCTTGGCCACATATGTAACGCCATCCCTCCAGCCACGGATGTCAGGGATCTCTATTGTGTCTTCGTCGCCGTCATCCTTGCTCAAGTCGTCTTCGTCGCCACTGCCACACACGCCCCTATCTAAAGCTGATGGCTCCTCGTCCTCCTCCTCCTCCTCCTCCTCCTCCTCCTCCACCTGTTGCTGCTGCTGCTGCTTCTGCTGCTTCTGAGATGTCATTACACCTCCGCCGAACGACGCCGCATCTGCGACTACTTTGTCTGCTCCTGAAGCTGCAGCCCCAACAGCAGCAGCGGCGTCATCAGCAGCGGCGGCTACAGCGGCAGCATCCGCTGCTCGCTTAGGAGGCGGCCGCCTCCCCCGCCGCCACCTCAGCAGCTTGGGGCGGACTCCCTGCATGAGCCCCGTACGACGGAAAGCCGTTCTTCTAATGCGCCCGTTGCCACGTGTGCCATTCTGTTGGCCTCCTTGCCCACGTGGACCACGAAGCTGCTGCCGGGGGGCACTCCGAGCCATGGGCGGCAGGCGTTAGAGTTGCCTTCCTGCGTGGGATGCGATCGTCGTCGTTGTGAGGTTTTGCGAGATGAAACGGACAGCTGTAGAAAGTCTTGCATGACAGAGTATTCTGGTGACTTTCCTGCCTGCGCCAAGTTTAATAACATGAAAAGCTTGTCACCTTTTCAACTTCACATAAAGAGTAGCTGGTGATACCCTTTTGGTTAACTAGACTAAAGGTTTCTAACCCCCGTATCCACGAGTTGAGCTCACAGCCTCCAATAACCAAAATACTTCGTTCTTTCAGTTAAACCTGAAGAAGAAACAAAAAATATACCTGGCTCCTTTTCTATGCCTCATCAACCACAAGCGTCATTGATAAAGCATTACAAGGACTGTCACACGATAGTCGCAATGTCCTGAGAGTTTCTATGAAGAGATACCCATTATTTTATCTCTATTTATCCAAAATTGCCCTCAAATTCCATGGAATCCTTGTTGAAGTAACACTAAAATTTGGCTTTAATGACACTTCCACATTATGTTTTGGGTTTAAGGGTCTAAAATTTACGTGAGCTCCTCTTCATTCTTGAGGTACCTTTCTAAAATTTCATTTCTAATTTAACCATTTTAACCTGGTTTGTTTTCTTGGGGATGAATTAATTTTTTTATTCTGTCAAAATGTACATAAAAAGTTGACATTCGAATTCAACATGCAATTATTCACTAATTTTTTCTTTCAGCCCTGGATCCTATGTTCACTTTTTTGTTCGCTTCTATTACATGAAGAAAATCCGTACATTGTAATTGTAGGCCTCCTCCTTCGCACTTAAATAGTTGAAGTGTGAAACAAACTCGTTAGCACGCTTCGTGACAACCTCCTCGCCAGCCTCATCGTGATCCTCCTATTTATTCTCGCTCATAGCCTCACCTATGAGTTACACTGATGAGGAGGCAAGTTCACTAAATTCCGTACATTTCTCGGATAAGAAACTTGAATCGGACCTCTCATTGACTATGAAGTTACGAGTCAACATTTCTTGTGGAATCAAAGGTACATGAAACAAATGTGTAAATATTTCATCAAGATGACTTATCCATCCAGTCCAAATTCAAAATTCTTGTGCATTAGGGTAGCATAGTTCAATAAGCTCCCTTTGAAAACATGAAAATTCTTGCACCCCACTCAAAATCCTCACAAAAAGGTCCACTGAAAATCAATAACAACCTCAGTAAACGGGGTTTTACTTTTCATGAAACATAGTCATGGCAACACGTTGACATTTCATGCAGTGAAGCATGAATATCACCATCATTTTTGTCTTCACTGGCCATATTTTAATCCTAAATCCTCTACATATGGTATAGGTAAATAGTTTAAATCTAGACATGAGGTGTTATTCTACCGTTAATGGATGTGGAGAATCTAATGATCTTTTTGATATGGGATTGAAACCCCAAAAATAATTCAACTAGAAAACAAATTAGACGTAGTCATTGTAACACAAAAAAATCATGTTCAAAATGGTTTCTCATAAAACTTCAGATACACATAATTTCTAAAAAAATAAGAGTAAAACTTAAACACCTACTATATCACTCCAATGAAACCACATTGCATGTAGTGTTGAGATGTCAATAACACAACTATAACAATCATGAGGCCATATTTCAAGGTTTTCATGACTAAGTATATAGTTTTTATAAGAGATTTGCATGAGGGTATATCTCCATAACTTCGAAGTGGAATTGTATGGCCACGTTATCACCAACCCAAGGATGTTCTTAGGAAATATTCAAGAAAAGGCAAGATCTAATCAGGGTTCTGATTTTCTTCTCATTTTTTAAATTGTGAATTTGAATTGGAATCTCCTTAAAATTGTTTTGTAAGTGAATGAATAAATTTGACTATGTGGGGCTATTGTAGTTGCTTCACCAAACGATTACATAACCTTTACTATCTATTAAACATTTTACATCTGTTATGATGATTTTGAGGGCACGTATACTTTGATCAATGCATATAACTTTTGGTTCGTTTTTAGTAACCTTGCAGATAGGGGCAACTAAGACATCATAACAAGCCAGGGATTATCTCAATCTTGTGAATGATGGAATCAATAAGTGAGGGTTTCTCCATAAGAGACATAAGCTTCTCTTGAGCACCATTTGCAACAAGGGCCATGGTTCCTCAAAGGTGCACATGATTGGTGATTAGATAATTAGGATGACATGGAAATTCATCTATAGCCTCAAAATGTATACGCCACTAAAATTGAAGTGGGGACATCGTGGAGCATTTCATTTCTAAAGTAAGAAATTGGTGAACATTACTCGCACGCCATCATTTGCCTGGTGTTGAGCTAACTTTCTCAAATGATTGTTGCAAACCATAAAGCAATAGGGACATCGATGGGGCTCAACTAAAAGATGATGGAGATCATGAATGATTGTGCCATAGGAGAGGTTAGTTATCACGTAATTACACAGTCTAGTCATTAAAGGACCCCAATCGATGTTTGAACAAGTGAAGTGCTAGCATGCAAATTTTAAGAAATAATAATACAAAAGTTAAAAGAATAATTTTCTAGTAAAAGAAGGGAAAATAGCAAGCAGAATAAGTTCAACACCCCAACTGAATGAAGAGTGCAACCTAGATTGCTACCACAATGGCCATTGTCTTGCTAGTGGTTTTCTCTTCGACAACTAACACGATTCAAAACTTGGTAAAGTACTCTGTAGTTGTCAGTTAAAGGGGAAGAATTGTACTAAAACTACAAAATGAAAATTGATGAAGTTAAATCCATGTAAAAAACTTCCTTCACAATCATTACATCCAAAGAGAAAGATGATACATGCATGACATGTTACTCACATAGGGATTCAAGGACGATCACACAAGTCCGCATAGAAAAGGGCAACAATTTGTGTTAAACAACAATTGATTATTCTTTCTTAGATGAGTATGAAGAAGATGAGGATATATGTCTACTTTTGTCACATCTACTATACACAACCTTAAATTTGAAGGTAAACCCAATACAATCATCAATACCAACATCAAGGTTGAAGATGATGGTGATTAAATAAAATGTTATTGTAAACATGACATGCAAATATGAATTATATTTGTATTTCAAATTTCAAGAAATAATCTTCACCTTGTCCTCCCTCATTGAAAATTCCTAATGTACCTTCTCAAGCAAATTAATTTTACATCACAATAAGGAAAAAAGGAATAAAATGCAACATACATATTTTCGGTTGGGCATCTCCTTATGGATGGTGAATTGTGGAAGGAAGGTGGACGATATGATTAAATATTTGAATTCAAATAATTTTTACATGTATGTGTTTTGGCCAGGAGGCCTTCTTTAGCGCCCATGGAGAAAAAAACGTGCAAAAAAAGACTATACATCCGTCTTATAATCACATAGTCAAAGGAATCACTAACAAATCATTTATGCATGACAGTTATGATAATTGTTTCACCTAGAAGACGTTATGAAGGATCTTTATGCTTTAGGTGGTGCTTTACAACGGAAAATCTTTGCGACCATGCACAACATAATCAAATATTCTTTATCATCCTAAACGATAGTTGAAAGTTTTTCCAAGTTTAAAACTCTTTCAATAGGGGTTCCAAGTTGTTTACATCAGAAAGGGTTTGCTTGTGGTTGAAGCAGAATAAGTGATACATGCATGACCAAGTGCTTGTATGCTCTCTATTCATTGAGAAAGTTGGATCTCTCAGAAGAGAAGATTAACATTGTACTAACAATGACCATGATTCCCAAATCACAAAATAAAGCTTTTCTTGATCTTGATAAAGTCCTTGAAAGAGGTAGTTTGAAGAAGTTACCATTTTAGCTAATCAATGGTGAAATCATGAAGGCAACATCAAGGGTTGTAACTACTAAAGGTGGATGAAAGATCGTTATTAATGGGGCTTTTACATGTCTCAATATTAAATCATCTATGATTTTTTCAACCTCCTACCTTTATTTGAAGGTAAAGAAACTTTGTCGAGCATAAGGTCCATCTTTCTTTCATGCACATATGATAACCCCATTATCAATGTAATTCCAATGCATTAATCTTTGAATATTTTTACAATGATGACCTTTCTATCTAAGTAACTAGTAAAGATGATGGCAGACATTATGGAGACTGGTATGCCTATTTCCATGCCTTAAAATTCCTATTGAATGATACGTTGGAACTCAACATACCTGTCAAGCAGAACCCATGAAAAAATTTGTATGATCGCATATGCTTGTGGATGTTGAACTCGGTTGAGAAGATTTGAGATGAATCTTAGGATTTAAGACAAAAGGAATTCTTTGGAAAAGAAAGATAACGTCATTCCTTGCGAGGAACATTTTGTGTCAAAACACCTTTTCTTGTGACTCAAGAATCAAATGTTTGATCTTTTCTAGGTAGGAAGTTGTTTCATCACTTATTGGTTGTATTTCTTTCTCTTTTCGCAGTGATGAGACCCATGTGTGGTGCGTTGCGATTGGAACATCCATCATTATTTTTTTTTCAACTCAAGAGATTAAATAGAGACTTGCTAGTTTTCAGTTTTTGGAGATGTTTAGAAGAACAGTGTTTGACATGGAGATGAAAGGAGTCCATCGTTTTCTGTTTTCTTTTTTCCCTTTGACGTAACATTCCAGCATGCGACGTATGACACATGGATCAAGCAGGGATCCCATTCCTGTGGGCGGTTGCATGGGATGGCTCAAAAGCTAGAGTCCCTCGAGTGTCACAGTTTTGGCCTAGTCAAGCACTTCTTTCTTCCAATTTGTTAGACTAGTATCAGAGCGCTAGAGTTTGAGTCTCATTAGTGGATCTCAAGAGCCGCTCAATCCTAGGCAAGCTAAGTGTAGTGCATAGGCTGCGCCACGTGCATGGAAGGGGTTCCCAAGATTATGGACGCTTTGACGGGATGGCTTGAGGGTCGGAGACCCTGAAGCACCACGGGTTATTCATAATCAGCCAATGATTCTGTCCTATTCTTCACAAAGGTAGATGGGTCTCAATTTAATCCATTTCAAAGTTTCCAGGTAGGTTTGTACTTGAATAATCAAGATAATTCAAATAGTGATGGATATACCTACCTCAATACATCACTTCTATGCCGAGGTTCTTCTTACCTCTTTTGATCTGTATGTTCCTTGTATCTCTTAGTGACTTAAAATCCGCCCACAGATGGTTGTGCAGCACATTCTTGAAGGAAATAAAAGACTTAAAAGAAGAGGCTACTTTTGACATTAGTTTTTATCTCTTCCTCCATCAGTTGTGATTTTGATGGAGGTTTCCACGAAAAATTAAAGACATACAGCATTGGGAAAGCTCTTTTAGGTGTTTCACCAAAGAGCCAAGCCGAACAAGCATGATGAAAAAATGCATGGAAGGAGGGGAGAATATGTGCATATGAAGGGGGTTGTCCCCTGAAGAGGAAATTCAAGCCTAGCTAGAGCTCATGATATGAAAGATCCATTTTTGATAGATTTTAAAATTCTTGATTTGTAGTTTTGGTGTCTACTTTATATGGATGTATTCTATTAGATGAAAGCAAAAGGAACATCATTAATTGTGAGCTTAAATATTTCATACTACTTACAAGGAGGATGCCATTTTTCAAATCACCCTCAAGGATGATTTAACATTAACTTTGATTTTGTTCTTGGTGTTGTTTTATCCCTTGCCTTCCTTCATTTGTTCTGGGGAGTAAAGGTTGGGGTTGGGCTAGGAGATGGTCTTTTAGCCCATCTTCTATCGAGCAGATTTTCCTTTCGATGTGTTTTGAGGCTCTTCAACACCCTTTCATGGGTCATATCAAAAACCAAACCTGATGTAACTATTGGCATTATTTACCTTGTTGGCCACCTCCTCCTTAACAAGGTCGTCCATGTCCGTGTACTTGCAAATTGTTTTCTAAGAGCTACCTGGTTAAAGAAGCCATTTATGCCTAATTTTTTGGTTGAATTACTTGCAAATTCATGAATTTTATGCTTTGTAATCAAATCATGTACTTTCACCATGGTTGAAGTCAAAATCTTCTTCTTCACCAATTGGCTAAGGGTGGATATACGCATTTCTAACTAATTCTTCACGTAAACAATTCGGTAAAGAATAGCAATGCGGTATGCTTATTCACCCTTGACCACCATTTGGTGCTCCTCATTCGTGTACTTATCATAATGATTGATCATGTGGAACTCCCCTCTGTTCAGTGAGCATAAGGGCGTTGCCTTGAGGTAGCATGATTTTGCTACCATGCAAGCAAGCCTCTCTTGTGCATTATTTGCTAGGGAAGGCTTATATTTAAAGAATTCAGTAGTTCTCTATATTAGCTTTGCCATGAGTGTGAAAACCTTTGGTGGTTTTCCTATGTTGGTTCTATTCTCAAAGGGACCAATGGAGACTGAGAATTGATTTTCCCTAAAATTCAGGTTTTTTAAAGTTTTTTTTTGTGTTTGTTTACGAAATGGTGTTGTTTTGGGCCATAGCATTGTCAAGGTTGACTACGCCGATGGTAATGCTGACATGAGAGTACAGATTTCGATGAGGAAGTTATCGATGATGGTGAATACAATGTTGGAGAAGGTAGCAGAATGACGTGTAACTACTTAAGTGGCATTGTTTGCAACAGTTGTGACCAGAGTAGTTACGTTCACAATAATAGTGTTTTTGGTGAATGATGTAAGGGTAAGAGAATATTTTGTACTAATTGAAGTTATAGCAACAGTCGTGCAAATGTTTGTGAAAGTGCTACCATTAGCCTTGGTACAAGGTTGTACCTAGTCTAATGGTTTGGCATTGCAGTTGCTATGGTGGTTGTCACTGATTTATTACAAGTATAGGGAGCATTAGACTTGAAGGCCATTGTTTTAGATCTTGATGCATTCAAAATCCAAATAGTTTGGAATAGGGTGTTAGCAAGCACAAAATGTGTCAATGTAGTTGTACTTGTGTTTTGTCATGACTTGATTGGTTAAAGCCTTAATTATTGTGGATGATTCCATCATTTAACAAATCAAATACGCTATAAAACATTATTGAGAATAGTAGGTTGGTAGCGCCTTTGAAAAGTACGACTTGGTCCAGCATTATGATGTTTTAGCATGTGAGGCTAGTTGGTTGAGCTAACTCGATATGAGAGTGGATATCTTAGTGCTAATAGACTAGTGATGGAAAATGTAGAATGGAAAGAAGATGATACGAAAGAAAATCTTAAAAATGAAAGAAATCTTGGGAATACGTGTTTGGTAGGGTGACCATTAGTGCACATGGAGAAAATGAGAATAAGATAGATGAGTCATACCCATCTTACTACTACATAATGATAATTATCATTCTAATCCTCTCTATTTTTTATTCCAAATTACTTGGATTTGGAAGGATTGTCAAATGTAGTGAATGCTTTTCTTGTAATTATTCATTGTTCAAACCTCAAATCGTTATCTTATCCTTAGGTACATCACCAGCGGCAAATAATAAGGCCGCAAATTTAGTTGTGATGTTTTTTTCATGGTTCAAAGGAGGTATCACATCCCTTGCTACTAGTACACGTATATATTTAGGGTAATGTGCGAGTTCCTTAGCCACGGGGTAAAATGTTCCCACACATTTGTGATGGTTATTTCCTCATTGGTTGTCTAGGCTACATTTTCTTCCTTTTTCTTATGAATGAATAGCTTGGCCTTCCCTCATATCTCTTTTCATTCTCCTACATTAACTTCTCACGTTTGATGCAAATTAATAAGCATTAAATTTCAATAACGTGGAGCGCAAAAAGAGGAAAAATTCTGTTCTTCTAATCCCTCCAAACCTTTATGGTCAATGCATTATGCATGAGGTCGTAGAGTTGAAGGCCAAGCGTACTCCGTCAAATAATGCTAGTGGAATGTACATAAGCAAACTGACGATCACGGAACATGGAACTCTAAAAACTTACATGAGCGATTCTCAAGATCCACAACCCTTCATAGTTTTTCTCATACACATACCTTTATGTTGAAGGGAGTTCAGAGTTATGGCTAACAAAACCTCCCAAGCGCAGAAAGCTTCGCCAAATTTGCATGTGGGTACATTACAGGTGATTTTCCAATGACATAAGGCTACCATCAAAGAACTCTCTACACCATGATTTTGATTTATCCTCGTAATACTTATGTTTTATAATGATGTAGTCAAAAACGCAAACACAAAAATCCAATGTGGGCATGTCCCTCGTGTTGTCCATGGAGTGATTCCATGACTCACTAAAAATCAATGTTTCATGACCAAACTGGGGAAGAGGGAAGAAGCAACCGACACAATAATCAGGTGGAGCTCCATTTAAATTTATAGAGCTTTCAGGAGATATGTTACTGAGCTCCTCAAATTCTCGTTCATACGCCTCCTCCAAAGTTGCATGTGCCACTTTATGAAGATGTTACTTGACATACTCCCTTACACTTTCCCCTCCTTTTGCACAAAGTTTCATTAAAGGTTTTCATGTAGTATCCATGTGCAAAATGTGGTAGGACACTCAAGACAACCTCAATGAGCCCTTTCTGCAAATAAGAAACCACAATGAGTTGATGAGAGCGGATGTGTGAAAATGCCTTGGCTAATTACTAAAAAACACAGCCCCCTCACTTTCCACACTTCTGGTACACCACTAAAAGGAAATTGTTAACGCCGTTCCATTTTCATTTGAGGTGGAACAAATCACCATCAATAATGTCTAAAGATTATTTATGTGTTAACTATCCATTTTGAAGCCATGATTGACATGCTTTAATATATTTTCAACACAAACAAGTTGCAAAGAAACCACCATGAAACATTTTCCTTCTCTGAATTATCCTCCTCTCAAGGTGCATATTATCTTCTTAGATCTTTGTTCTACAATTTTGCTCTGAAAGATGGAAATTTTGGAACGAGCCACAAATAATTTTGAGCTTGTGACCAAATACCTTGTCTCAAACCATGAGAAATTTGCTGAACAGAATCTGTAGTCCGTGCTTAAGCTACGTGGGCTTTTTAAGGCATTTCCATGAAGAACAGGGTGCATTGAGAATTTAAGGGTGGTTAGAGTTACAGGTGGGATGGGGGATAAAAGAGGGTGAAAGTGAAATAAACAGAGATGAAGAAAAATGAATTTTGCTAGAGATATTAATTGTTTAGTGGACTGCTAGTTTTGTGAACACAAAATTTGTGTCACATGTGTTCTATAGTAAAGTCGTATTCGGTAGGTTGTGGATGTCCATACCGAAGGCCCATGGTAGAATTAATTGACCCATTTTCATCTATTTTAATGCGTTCAAGGTTGGAGAAAACAAACCACCTGTGATTTGCCCTTTGAAGAATGTTCTCTCATTGCCGTTTGTGAAAAATTGAAACATGTTTCAATAGAAGCCACGTCAGTCTACATGTTTTTGGGAAGGATTGCAGCATGTTTTGATGCCTTTTCCAGCCAAACAGATTATCACTGATGAAGGATAAATCAAGCTCACCAAGACATTGTTTGAGTCTTGATTCACGGTATTTGAACATTCTTGGATTTGACTTAGATTGTGGGTCATACTGTGGAGAGTCTGCCCCAATCATTCATTTCATTATTTTGTAGTTAAAAGCAGGTGTTTTGCATGGCAGCATAGCTGGAAATGTTGAGCACTGCTTCACGGAGCACCTAATTAAGTAAAATATCCCTAAAAGGCCCCATTGTCTTCTATACGCGGTTAGAAAGGGGGACTTTGTAAGTCATCCCCATTCTCGCTCCACCATGTCTGAGACGCCCCCATTTTGAGAAAAATGGCTAGGTCTTCCCCATTCCGGAAAGTTGTGACCAGGTCACCCCCAATTATGGTGCTCCGGGGAATTTCGGCTAGGACGCCCAGTAAGGATGAAATACTATCGACGTATTGCCCCCAATTTCAGAAACTTCTGGCTATGTCGTCTCCATTAACGTGGGCGACGTAGTCATAATTCGCAGAATGGGGGCAAGTTGGGAAAGCAAAAAAAATTGGGGGTCACCTAGGTAGAAGTTTTTCGAATGGGGGCGACCTATTCATTTGTTCTCAGAATGGGGTGGTCTCAGACATAGTCGGCCGAAAATGGGGGTGATCTAGGAATGAGACGGGTTCTAAAGCCCCGTGTATGTCGTCGCTGACCACGAAGAGACGGGGCGAATGCGCGCGAAGGCGATGCGTGGCGTCTACAGACGCCACGCATCGCCTTCGCCTTCGCACATATGTGCTCGCCCGTATCCAACGATAGGGGAATTGGGCAGGTCAACTCCCCCAAAGTGGCGCAAGGCGGAGAGCAGAAGAGTCGAAGGTCCCGTGAAAGGCCTCTCTCTCGAGAGAGAAGGCAAAGATGGCTCCAAGCGCCCGGGCCGGCAAACGCCGACGTCAGGGGGTGGTGAGTGGCGCGGATGAGGTCGGGGAAGCAGGGAATGGCGATGGAAGGAAGGATGAAGAGCGTGGAGAAGCAGATGGAGGACAGGCGGAAGCGCGTGCGAGAGTGCTGGAGGCATATGCGGCGCTGGGTTGGCCTTGTGATTCGAAGACAGGGAGGGATCGGCTGGACCCGGACCAGGATCCAGCCGGCGCGCGTGGCGGGAATCGACTGCTGGACCTGGACCCTGCCACGTGGCCACCACCAGCAGCAGCAGCAGCAGCAGCAGGGCCGGACACGTCGCCTGCTCCTCTTCCTCCTCTCGCACAGCGTTGTGGACAGCAGCCGTCGCCCAAACGACAGCTGATTCCAACACCCCGCACTCCAACACTCCCCACCCCAGCGCTGCCCATTCCATCGCCAGCATCCCTTGCGCAAGGAGTGGAGCTTGAGGGTGTGGAGCCCGGCGCTATCCTTCCATCTCCAAAAGCGGGAGCCCCGAAGCAAGGAGGAGGAGGAGGAGGAGGAGGAGGGATGAGTGGTGTGCTGTCAAGCGGACGGGAATGCATGGCAAGCTGCGCTTTTGATTCTGTCAGAGAAGATGGGACGAGAACCAGAGGAGTGCGTCCTGCAGTTCAGGAGGGGCAAGGAATCGTGAGTAGTGAGTCCTGCGGTGACAGAGGTGCC
>SZWC01006296.1:83362-99787 GCA_023375785.1 Penium margaritaceum | reverse complement strand
CACACACACACACACACACACACACACACACACACACACACACACACACACAAGCAGCCGTGCACACTTGTGGTGGATCAGAGCATGCTCTTGAAAAGAGATCCCCATCAGACACACAAGCAATTGACTCTAGACCTGACCGTACACTCTTAATCCCTAATCACAGAGGTGATGCTGATGGATGAGATGAGAGATCCTTTCATCCAACTTGTGTTTGTCCCCATTTGGGTCAGAATTAATGAAAACCCCTAATGACAGGCTCCGCTAGGTGTAGTCCGGTGAGATCCATGCGGGTGAGGAGTAAGGAAAAGAAGCTGGAGAGTATAGGGCTGGCCCTCCGAACGCTTGAGGCCACTCCAAAGAATATGGGAGAAAGGGCACTGAAGTGGTACTGTAGGAGGCATCATCAATAGAGATCGATGAACTGTGGCTGGATGGTGCAAAGAGGGTGGAGGCACGGGAAGCGCCACCACTGACAGCAGAAGAATATGCCCAATGCGTCCACATCGTAGATGCTAGATCATCAGGGGGTGCAGGGCACTTTGGGATAGAGTGTTCGGTAGCACCATAGTTCCAGCACATCAAAATTCCAGAGGATGAGCCACCAGAACCCTTCCCTTTCCAGCGCCCGCCATGTCCAACACCCGATCCACCACTAGATGGACCACCTTTTTCCTTCCCGTGACCTCGGCCACCCCCTTGAGTGACCAGGTAGGAAGCAGATCTGAAGCATGGGGAGGCGGACGAGGATGAGATGTACGAAGTGGTGTAGGAGGCGAATAAATGGGGGAGCGCATTGGTAGCAACAGAAAAGGCTGTGTAATGAATGTGTCTGTTCAGCACAGCACTCCACCAATCGATGAGACGCTATGCAAGCTAACTTCCAAAGAGCACCAATGCCCAGGGGAGCATCATCGCGAACGGGCTCAGCGACAAAACGCTTGAGCTCAGAGGCATTGACCTCCTTGAAGATGTCAGATAGCTAGGGGATGAGGTCTTTGATGATGCAGAGAACCGAGAGAAGCTGCCCAGGTGCTACCTTGCACGTACATGGATTTCCTAAGACGAGAAGGTGAGTATAGAGGTGAAGGTGGAGTGATAACATGTCAAACTCGTGCTGTCGCTGTGGAGGCAATACAAGAGCTTTGACGACGACTGCGAGGGGATCAGAATGAATGGAGCCATGGAGGCCTTGGATGCGGGAATGGATGCAGAGGAGAATGCAGCAGTGATACCAGCAGCAGTAGACGCCAAGGGAATAGCACACTATGTGGGCTGGCAAGGGTTCAGGACCAAGTCTGCCATGTAAGCTGCAAAATCATCCTGATCGTTGTGTTCACGACGTAGCTTCTCTTCAGCTAGGCGTTGGGTAGTGAGAGCATTCCGGAGTGCTACGCGTCCATGCTACAATGTTTCTTGCAAGGTAGCATATTGCTCGTCGTCAACCAGCATTGTGCTAGCACCATGACTCTGCCAAGGCAACTTCAGAAAAGTTTCCACCGCCCCAATGGGCATGGAAAGAGAGTACGGTGACTGTCTCAACTCAAGGCTGCGCTGTAATGTAATTGACCTTGATGCATAAAGGCCGAGCCCGATTGCTCCATTCCATGCGTGGTCTCAATTTTGTGTGGGTCACATCTTGCACCCTAGCACGTTTCACCACATACTGGAATCAGAGCAGGGAGGCCTACGCCTTCCCGCAACGGGAGGGGAATCTCTCCCTTCTACTCTTGATCCATGGCCGGGCCCACTGCTGTGGTATCTCCTTATCCCAACGACGATTGAAGCAGCCACAGTTTCTGCTTTTGTAGCAGCAGTCCCGCCCACAACACACAGCTCGCGTGCGAACTGCTCCAATCGGTAACTACCATTTTCTTGGTGTCAATCCTAAACTTGGGACTTCTTCAACCTCGTACATTTGCACCCTGTTACCACATTTGTTTGCTGCAACACTATTCCTTACGCTGAATGGCAGACTTCTGCCCGCATGCACTTCAACAGTGGCAAGAACAGTAGCAGCAGCAGCATCAGGTTTGTCGCCTCCAGTGCATCAGCCTTCGTCACCACCACGGCAGCACCTTCAACGCGGGCTCCTGGACAGCTGCCCAGCAAGGTAGCTAGACAACCAGTGAGGCACCTCGATAACAGCGCCCTTTGAGCACGTTGTGCACATCAGAAGCTGACAGTGCCTCTGCACCCGCTGCCTCGCATCTGCACCCCGCTGCCACACCGGTTCTCTGTCACACTGGTCGTTGCCATGCCGGTTCTCACGCTCAATGGCTTCCGGCCGCACGCACCTCAAGAGAACCACCATTGAATTGGGCACGTCTTGCATAGCTGAAGCTTACTGTTCCTCTGCACCCACGGCATCATGTTGGTGTTGTTGGCAAGTGCTGCACGGACAGCCAAGCGGCATGTGCATGCACATGCACGTGCAAGCTACTGTCACCATCGTACTCTCAAACAGCAGTAGCAGCAACAACAGCAGTAGCAGCAGCAGCAACAACAGCAGTAGCAGCAACATCAGCACCATCAGCGGCAACAGCAGTAGCAGCAGCGGCATCGGCCAGGCTTGCCTCCGGTGCATCAGCCTCAATCACTGCCTTAACACGACCTTCTGCGCAGCCTCGTGAGCTGCCCAGTGTGGCAGTTGGACGGCCAGCATCCTTGGTTTGCCATCGGATACCAAGCCGATTCCTACATCACCCATGGCTACGCGTGAGTGCACCCGCATCAAAGACAAGGTAGTGTACTACAAGGCAAGGGAGGAGCGTGAGTAGTGGTTGCGTCTTTGTTGCCGTGACCAAGATTTTCATTTCGACGAGGACTACGACCCGATCGACGACTACGAGTGGGAGGACGCTGCTGAGTATGTATCGTACTGTCAATCAGTCAGTCTCAGACTAATCGTTGACACCGCAGAACATGCCAGCCGCGAGACCTCCATGGGATCACAAACCTCTTCAATCCTTTGTAAGCCCACCTGTTGTCCATACAAATTGTCAACAGAGTCTGCACGCAGCCTATGGTGGGACAACACAAGCAGTCCCTACAATAGCTGATAGGTCCCAAGCTCCTCGCTCCTCTTCTTCTCTAGCTGTCTCTGACTTTGAGTGTGCTTCATCAGCACTCTCTAACATTATCTCTTTCAAACAAGCAGTGCTCGTCTCTGGCACTGTTGCCTCTACATTGTCATAACTGCAACTGCCACTCATGCACCTGCCAGCACCATTGAGACATACACCCCAGCCATAGTGGATCATGGTCCTTTTGCTGCAGTTGCAGTCAACGTAGTCACCCAGATTTCTGTTGCAGCAGAAACAATGGCAGCAGTAGCAGCAGCCACTTCTCTCTACTTTAGTGGCTCTAACTCACATGTCTACATAGCTGGCCTTCCGTGCACTATCGGAATAAAAATCTAATCATCACGCACTTGTACTTGTCTCTACAATAGTAACAGTTTCTACACTCTCAATTGCTTCTTTGGCTGGTGCTGCATGCCTCCTTGTATCTGCGTCATTAACTGTGATAGACCTTGTAGCATCCGTCAGAGCTATCCTTCCTCCTTTTTCTGACTCTGCTGCTAGGCCTGGTGAGCGTGGCATTCCCTTTTGCCCTCTGCTCTCATTTCTGTTTCTGCATGCCCTCACACAAGTGACTCAAATGTGGGGCCCGGATGCCACCCCGGGATTGAACCGGACCAGTCGACAACATGCCGCCGGTGGTTTCTCACATGCCGGGATGTCCCAGCCGTGTGGTCCCGAAGGATCAGCAACCCAACATCACCTAATTAACCACCTGTTCTAAGAATACATGACTAGAATAACAGTCAACCACATCAACCACGAGCGTATGTGGGTGCATGTCCTTAGTCATGTTTTGCTCCATGTTATGCTAAACAGGATCCAAGCATGTTGTGCTGATCACCGTATTTTATTGTAGTTCTATAATACATGCAGGTTGGAAACTGTTAGCACCACTCTTGCTCTCAGCTGAGACACCAGTAGTGCATAGTCCATCGTGTATGCAGCAATGGTACACTTGAGAGCTTCACTTTAGTTTAATCGACTACAATGATTGTGTGTGAGTGTGTGTGCATGTATGTGTGTGTGTGTGTGTGTGTGTGTGTGTGTGTGTGTGTGTGTGTGTGTGTGTGTGTGTGTGAGAATGCTTGTGTGTGGGAGGGGGGGGAGGGGGACGGAGTCAAGAGGTCACTTGCATGTCTTATGCCCTATGAACAGCAACGAGATGCCTGAAAAGAGGTATTCTGTCTAATTTGGTTACCTCTGCTCTTGACGATACCCATGCGTAAATAGTTTGCCACATTCAATAGCTGCTTTGAAAGCACCGGCTTCAACCATCAAGATTATGTTTTCTTTCTCAGGGACCTGCTCCTAAGCTTGGCATACGTCTCTTCTTTGTGGCTCTGCTTCCGACCACGTCTGGAGGCTACTGCTAGTTGTTCTTGTTGTTTCACTCTCCTAGACACACGGTGACCGTGACTCACTCCACACCCGTTCACGCTGCTCAATGATAGAATGGGAGCTATAACAGCTGTGCACAACAGCACAATGAAAAGACAAAAAGTGGCTCCCACTTGTAGTAACAGCAGCAGGACTAGCAGAGCTCCCATTCTATAGCACTCCAATCTATGCCAACCACCAGAACCAATGCAACAGTCATCTAAGCCGATCTCATATCAACCGTAAGTAGAAGGAGAGAGGTCACATCCAGTGACAACACTTGTGCACAATAGCTGTTTTGCATGAACAGTTGAGGAGAGGAGCAGTAAGGGTAGTTCGAAACAATGTCAGCAGGAGCTGCTACCTCTTTCCAACAGCAATAGCAACAGAAGCAGTAGGAGCCAAAACACTATGAAAAACATCATCACCAGTAGCAGTAGCTAGCAATGCTATCATTGTGACTTGTTGACACCAGCAATAGCAGCGGNTCCAGTGACAACACTTGTGCACAATAGCTGTTTTGCATGAACAGTTGAGGAGAGGAGCAGTAAGGGTAGTTCGAAACAATGTCAGCAGGAGCTGCTACCTCTTTCCAACAGCAATAGCAACAGAAGCAGTAGGAGCCAAAACACTATGAAAAACATCATCACCAGTAGCAGTAGCTAGCAATGCTATCATTGTGACTTGTTGACACCAGCAATAGCAGCGGCAACAGTTAAAGCAGCAGTATCCAGCAACATTTTGTTAGTTTCGTACCCATAACAATGGGTAAGAAGAAACATTTCATTAGTTTCTTACCCATCGATAGCAGCAGTACAGAAAGCATCAGCATCAGCCAACAATGCTGCAGAGGCTCCTTGCCGACAGTGGGCTTAGCACCAGCAGTAGCATTAGCAGCATCAGTACCAATAACACCACCACCACCACCACCACCACCACCACCACCAGTAGCAGCAACAAGAGGAGCAGAAATAGCAGAAACTAAAGCTATAACATCAAAGGGGAGAAGCCTTAATTGCCAGACAAAAAAACAGCAGCAGCAGATGTTGTTGCTTCTCCAAGGGTAATCTCTTATGAGTTTTCAATTGAAGTAATGCACTCCTTCCTACTATATTTCATCCCCTTTGTCTTTGTATCCCAAGTGGCTTGTGCCCTAGCCTTGGCAACTGTTAGTGTCATCATTAAGGCATACACAGAAACCCATGTCACGAGAGGTCATTTGCAGCCACACAGGCTGAAAATCTGCACAGTTCTAGCAATAGCATCCTTAGTTATGGCATAAATGGCCCCCACCACTATGTATGCTACACCATCTATACTCACACCCATTACTATGTCTTCAGCTTCTACAGTCGCCTCTGTGAACATAAGACTGTTTGCTGACACGTTGCATGTCAACCACACTTGTTGCATCCGTATTGGTTGTGCCAACCGCACGATGCAATATCTTCAGCCTTGCATTTCTTGTAGTCTATTTGTTGCCACTGGTACAGAATCTGAATCAGCTGCCAGCAGGGTACTTGTCACAACATCTGGTCCTTTGCCTCCTCGCCCTCACCTGTCATGTATGTTAGTTTCCCACACCCACTCAGGCAAGAAAGACTCTGACAAGATTTCTTCAGCAGAGACTTTGGATGCTTTAATGCACAAAAACTAGTCCCTCACTGCTGTTTTTTCCCCTCATGCAACGTGGGGAATGCTTACCCCTCTTTTGAGTCTCACTTGTAATAAGGAAGCAACGGTTGTCAGAAGTTTGCAAACAACATCAGCGACCCACCATGCTGAGATAACCTTGTGGCGAGATGGTAGATGAACAAGATAAGAAACATCGTGCTCACCATTGTTGGGAGCTCCACGCGCATTGACTTCTCCCAAAAGGCGGATTCAAGAGCACCAGTGGTGTACATGAGAGTTTGTCCGCTTAGGTGGTGCTGGGAGCATCCAATGGCAACAAAGCAGTCCATAGCATACTAAGAGGTCGAGGATTCAATGTCACAACGAAACTATTCAACTGGAAGCAATTATCCAAGGGTTGTGCCAGGGTGCAAGACGTATGTAGCAAGACCAAGAGAATCAAGTCTAGTGGGAACAAAAAAATCAGGATCGACAGATCAAGTGTTGGTGCTGGAAAGAGTCACACAGGGTCATTAGGAAGAGCTTCGTCTCTAGAATATGAGGCCGAGGAATGCAACCTTCCCACAAGCAAAAGGAAAGTCACAAACATCAGGTATGAAAAGGCTCACCCACTAGCGATGTATTGGTGGAGCTTACCTCCAGACCACTGGAATTGCTTCGGTGCCAAGACTGTGTTGTATTCACTCCAAAAACATTCAGGTACACAAGCTAAGATTGAAGGGGTCCTATGATTTCAGTGATTTGAGGGTGGACTGAAGAGCAAGTTTCCTACACCACCATCTTGGAATAGCTACGGAATGAAGCCGTACCTCACAACAGCAGTTAAGAAGATATGGTTGCCTTTGACTCACGAAGCAGTGGCACCTTCTGCAGTACCTCCTCCTCGGGGTACATGTAATACAACAACACAGGCAGCAATGGTAGGGGTCCAAAGCACCACGAGAACTGCCACAACTGTGGCAAGGCTAGAAACTGGGCTCATGAGTGAAAGGAACCTAAGGAGGGAGGATTTGGGGATGAAAAGAGAGTGGGAAATGGTGGGAAGGATACCAGCAGCTTGATGACTGAGTGTGCCTCCGATACTCAGGCCAAAATCTTACGGCTTTGATTTTGGCACCAATGAGCAAACCACTTACAAGAAGAGAAATTAAATCTCTCTTGCTCCATGCGACAAGAACTTCAGAGATTCCAAGAGCAAGGTTGATGCAGCTGAGCGGATTGGTGACAAGCTAGTCAAAGCGAGTGTCAACGGTGCAATTCCAGACCTCAACCTAGAGGGAGGATACTACTTGCACTCCTTTAGAGCCAACCTGCACCCCGTCTCTAAGATCACGAACCATGGCATGACAGTGATCTTCACAGAATTGGAAGCAGTGATTGTCCCTATAAAGGACATCGACATCTCCTACTCCGGCAAGAAGGTTGTTGCACATGTTCCTCGCGTTGATGGACTATACGTCTTGCAAACCAAGACAACAGACTTGAAGGCTGGATCATTGACCGAGATTCATGGTGAGGATAGCAGCAATGGAGACTGTGATGACAAAGTGAGGTATGGTTAATCACCCCAAATTCATACACTCAACAATTGGTGTATGAAAAAGTGTATTCCTGTATGAAAACATTTTTCAGAAAACACCAACATCAATTTGTGTCATTAGAGCCCAAATGAACATTCCATGTGTCAGTTGTGTCTTATTATGGATCACATGTACTATGTACTTGTTTTTGTTAGACGTCCATGTTCACTTATATGTTCACTTTCCAATACACTTGTTGATACACAGTTTCAGGGGTGAGGTGATTGGTCATGTATGGACAAAGGGCATGTTGGAGTAGTGGAAGCACTAGCCAGAGAAAAATCAGCAGAAGAATCACAAGCAAAAGCAGCTATCGGGGCTATTCATCCAGCCAGCACACTTGCTTCGAGAACCTGTGGCATAGGCTCTTTGGACACATGGCTCTTTGCACGTTGGTGCTCATGGACAAGTACAAGCTAGTATGTGGCATGGAGCTAGCTGATGAGACAGAAGAAGAAGCCAATAACTTTTGTGAGCCGTGCCTTCAGGGTAAGGCCAAGAAGAAACCTTTCAGGCGCAATGGCATACATGCTCTTGCAACCCTCCAACTCATCCGATCTGATGTGTGTGGTCCTTTTTGCATACCATCCAACAGAGGAATCAGTCATTTCCTAACCTAAATCAATGACCACAGCCGCAAGGTCTAAACATGAATTTTTGAATAGAAAAGCAAGATGAAGGAAAATCAGCAACTCGTTGTCGCAATGCTTGAGCATGAAACTAGTATGAAGGGTGAAGACATTTAGGACGGACAATGAAGGAGAGTATGAATCCTGTAGGAAAGTGGCTCAAGAAACAGGGCATTGAAATCCGGAAAACCACCGCCAACTCACCTTAAAGAAATGGTGTAGCAGAGAGGGTCAACTAAATCCTCCTCGGTATGAAAAGATGCATCCTCTTTCATGCCAAGCTGCATCCCTGGTTGTGGGCTCAAGAAGCATGTACAGCTGTCTACCTTGTGAACCTCATACCTGTAGCAGCTTTGAAAAGGGGAAGGAAAAAGAAGCAAGCACAACAGCTGAGGACGCCGCAAGAAGCATGGTCAGGCAAGAAGCTAGACGCCTTCCATCTGAAGTTGTTCGGTTGCACCGGCTTGGCCAAGGTCCAGCTCGGTGATGGCCTTGGAAAGCTAATGCAATAATGCAAGATTATATCTTTGTTGGCTACGACACTACCCACAGAGCTTATCGACTATGGGACCAAGGAGCCAAGAAGGTCATGCGCAGCAAAGGTGTGGATCTCTATGGAAGTTTTTTGGATAAGAGAGCTTCTAGAAATTGAGAAAACTCTCGAAACAGGGAGAGTGGTTCACCCTCATTGATGAGGGAGGCGAAGCACCAGTACATTAGCACAAGCATTGACTAGATAGTTCAGCAAGGAGAGGAGCTGATGAACATGACTCGGAGGAATCAGACTCTGAGTCTGGCATAGCTGACCGTCTTGACCATGAGGAGGATGTCTCTCCCATCATCAACGACAAAGCAGACCTGCAGCCTCCACAACAGCATCAACAGCCAGCAGGTCCAAGGAGCATTCACATCTCAAAATACTTTGACAGAATTACGACGCAGATAAGGGTGAATGGACAGGCTCAAACTACTTGTTCCTACTTCAAGAGGAATGTCTGATGCAGAGGCACTCACTCGGCCTGACAAAGCGGAGTGGAACAAAGCAATACCTGGCAAGCTTAGCTCCGCTGAGGAGAATGGGACATGGGTAATGGTGGACAGAAATTCCAGGGCTGATGTGATGGGGTCCAAGTGGATGTTGAAGTTAAGAAGGAAACAGGGTGGTAAGGTAGACAAGTAGAAGGCTTGGGTGGTGGCAAAGGGGTTCTCTCACTGTCCCAATGCAGAGTAGAATGAGTCCTTTGCAATTGTGGTGAAATTTGTCTCCATAAAATCAATGCTTTCCATTGCTGCAGCCAAGAATATGAAATTCCACTACATGGATGTTAAGACAACCTTTTTGTATGAAAAAATAGACAAGGAGGTGCTAATGGAGGTGCGAGAGGGTGTTGATGCCCCCAACAAAAAGGTGTACAGACTGGTGAAAATGCTCTACGGGCTAAAATAAGCCCCAAGACTTCAGTACCATGAGATGGACCCATTCATGGCTAAGCCCTTCATGCACTGCAATAATGGCCCTAGCATGTATGTGCATGAGAGCAAAAAAGGGATTATGTTGGTTTCCTTGTACGTCAATGACTTGATTCTCTGCTTTTCTTCAAAGGGGCTGCTAAATGATCTCAAAAGGCAGCTGAGTAGCGGATTCAAGATGAAGGGCATAGGTCCTTTCGGCTACTGCCTTGGAATTCCATCAAGAGAGACAAAGCAGCAGGTACCATCAGCCTGAGCCAGACAACATACATCGAATCCGTCCTCAAGCATTACGACACGGCAGATTGGAAACATGCCAGCATATCCATGAGCTGATAGTGCAAACTCTCTACCTCAGTGTCCCCCTCCAACAAAGCTGAGAAAACTTTTATGCTGGGAATTCCATGTCAATCTGCAGTGGGTAGTCTAATGTATGCCAAGGTCACCACCCGACCAGATATAGTTCATGTTGTGGGACAGGTGAGCCGGTTTTTTACCAATACTAGTCAACTACACAAGTAGGCTGTGAAATTCATCATGCGCTACCTTACGGGGATGGAACATGTTGAGCTCCACTTTGGAGACCTCCTTTGATCACTTAGTCACTTAGTCTCATGTGCTATACCGGCGTTAATAGCAAGGCAGGATAGATGACAGAAAATCCAATTCAGGCTTTGTGTGTATGCTGAATATAGGTGCTATCAGTTGCAAGCTGCAAGGAGGACTGTGTCTCTCCGTCAAGTGGTAAAGCTGCGTATTATGCCTTGGCTGAGGTGTGTAAAGAGATGTAGTGGCTATGCAGCTTGTTATACGAGATGAAGACACCACAGGCAACGGCAACAGTCATCAAGATTGACAACATGAACACCATTGACATGCCCAAGAACCCATTCCTCTCCATGCACATAAACCACATTAAAATCCGCTACCACTATGCTCGGGACATGGTATGCAAGGAGACAATGGAGCTTGCGTATGTTGCTACCAAGCTGAACCGGACCAACATGCTTACGAAGCCACTAGACAATGATATCCACCAAGCAGCCAGGCTAGATATTGGCATGGTCAACATAGGTGATGAAGACTGGCCATGGCAGCTGACGCAAGATGCAAATGAGAAATTGGTTGAATTTTTTTACCCCTTGTTCACTGTTGTAGGACGGATCAGGTGTTTTCTGTCCCTTGTGGAGGTATAACCCTTGGATCCGTTGTAAGGGTGACTCACTTATTCTCTGTCTCCTGTGAGATATGACCTGTGAGTGCACCATGTGGTTGAATGGTTAACTTGGCCACTACGCTGATTTGGCCAAGTGAGAGGTCATGATTTTGATCCTGGCCCAAAGCACATTTTAGTTGTGAAATGAGATTTGAGGAGAGAAAGTCTGTAGCTTCTCGAAAGCTACACAGTTGTCTGCCACCTTGGCACTAGGATGCTTATGTGTCAAGCCCACAGCGCAAGTCTATTGGTGAAGTCGCTAGCTCACACATTGCTCAGCATTGTGCTTTTGAGTTATAGGACTGGACAGACATTTATAAAAGGACTTGTCTTTTATGCTGATCAATCACCCCTTGCTTGATGTTCTCTTGCCTATTAAGGACTTGAGCTCTTCTTGAGATATGATGCTAACTTGTTTGTACTCTTGAAGGTCAAGTGTATGCTTTATTGAGTTTGGGATGAATAACACATACCTTTAAAGGAAGAAGGTGTACACACCTTTGTGAGCTTTTCAGTTTTGTGGTTTCTCTGCCAGAGATTGTTACCTTGATAGCTAACACCTCCCTGAGTGCGAAGTGCCAGTAGCTGATGGAGCTCCACGATTTTATGATCACAATGGTAGTGGTCTCCGCTGCTTCCCGGGGGAATTTGACGCATCTTCTGAAGTTGCAGTCATGGTGTAACCCACCTATGGGGCACAGGAAGAATTCCGCTGTGCGTGCACTGCCTGGAGGCGGCACGTGATCCTGCTCCAGTCAAGGGGCTTGCTAGCAGTTAGTAAAGTGGTGAAAACTCCTACAGTCGTAACATTTGACAAAACGTACATTGCCAGAGCTTGCTAACTACTGTTGCTGCTGATGTTGATGCCCCTTGTGGTGTATCCATTTCCCCTGCTTCCCTTGTGTGGCTACTGTAATGTCCAAATCCTGGCCAGTCCATGTAAACTACCGCCGGATGTCGCAAGCAACCATGTGTTGTTGCACGCCTTCAATGCATTGCTCCGTGCTCTCCCAGATGATAAGTCACATGCACTTCGCCACTTCCTGTTTTGAGGAAAGGGTGAAGATGCATCCGACCCCCGTAGTGGCGCACCTGAGCCACACGACGCTTGGAGGCATCTCTCCTGTATTCGTGAAGAGCAGGGCATGACACTTGTTGTGACCCTGTAGGACCGGCTGCGTAGCCTATATCCTTGAGCGCTAATCGCTGAGTACTGGGACGACGCAATGGGCATAAACCGGCACCTGCTTGGTCTAGGTGCTCGCTGGCCCATTTTTGAGTGGTTGCACGTGTTGCTGCTTGACCTCAACGAATAGTAAAAGGAGTTTTGATGTGACATCTTTCATCATCAACCACTAGCCAAGATCAAGGATACTGACATCTTTATCATCTTTGAGGAACTTTGTAACTATGAAGAAAGTCTAAAAGGTGAAGCCCGTGACTTTGCATCTCCTGCACCGGCCTCATACACGCACCAGAGCATCTATGTAGTGGATGCAGTTGAGGCTCAGAGCACCTACGCATAGACTGGAGGCCCTGGGGGCGATACTCAGGGTTCCTATGGTAGCAGAGGCCAGGTCGGCCGCCACGGTGGCGGCAGTGGTGGCCGCCGCACGGGTGGAAGTGAGACAAAGCGGGTCAGTTACTATACTGGACCGGCCACTTCTGGTGTAGGTGCCCTACACCCCAACTCAAGATGATGGTGAGGCAGTAGCTGCAACAGTAGCAGTGGCAGCAGTAGCCTTAGTAGCAGCAGTTTCTCCTGGCATGTTTACCAGCCATTCAGTCTGGAGGACCCAACGTCCTTGGAAACCATGTAGTCTAGGCTATGGTAGCAGTCAATATAGGTATTTCCCCACACTAGCAGTACATGCAGCAGCCGCCAATCCAAGCACCATTTGCGTATCCTGGATCCTACTATGTCTCGTTGTTTGCCACAGCACCAGTCCTAGTGCCAGAGTCGGCACAGCGTGTATACAACATGATGGAAGCTGTGCTCTCTTGCAACTCTCAGGAGGCGCTTCTAGATCTACAACGGCCAACGCCCTCAGCAGCCACTCAGCACCCAGGTCCGCAACTTGGGTATACCGATGTGACGACATTGCACACATTACCCATGCATAAAAGCAACATCTTCACATCATGTCTCCGCATCTTCACCTGTTCGTAATGCTTTATGGTACGCATCATGTGCATACTGTTCAGACTGGCTCTAGGGAAGTGCTGAGGGTTAAGGGCATTGGGACTGTTGCGCTTCAATTGCCTGGTGGGGTCATGTGGCTGACTGGTGTCTTGTACATTCCTCGGTTAAAGGTGAACCTAGTATCCTGGGGGTAATTAGGCAGTTCAGCGGGCATGTCTACACTTATGCGTGATCAGAAGTGCATGATTTATGGTGCAAATTACAAAATGCTGGATGAAGTGCTACTACATAACGACATTTTGTACCCACTTGCATGATAATGTGACGGGTATTCACAATGCCAGTGTTTCCTGCCTTTTCATCAGACTGAGCTCACGCATGGGTTAACATCACACAAACCTCATACACTAGCTATTGGTGCACATCAACACTCAACCGATCACCGATCTGTTGGAACATCAACCTGCCCACAGTTTGAGTCCCCAAGACTTTCCACATGGTTTGAAGGCGACAGCTTGTCTAGACTGTCAAGAAGACAAAGCACACCAACATAGTTTCCCTGTGTGTTAACATGTAAGTGAGGAACAAGTGGAAATTGTACATGCACACCTCACACAGTACCCACGCCAGTCCCCTCAGTGCAATATGTGTCACAGTATATGCTTGCAATTATAGTCGTTTTCCTTGGGCCTTTCTGCTGAAAACCAAAATAGACACACTGTGACCAGTTGTGGAGTTGATTTCCTTGGCCGAGTAGCAAACAAGTTGTCATCTGCTCATTTTGCACATAGATTGGGACAGGTAATTCTTTGGCCCTTTTGAAACTGAGCTCAAGGCTTATGGCATTGTGCATAAAATTAGAGCACCATGCACTCCCCACCATAATGGAGTTGCTGAAAGGTGGCAAAGATGATAGGGGGATGCACTGCACACCTTACAGGTTGAGTCGTGCTTGTCTTTTGGGCTATTGGAAGAGGCTATTACGTACATTACCTGGGTATAAAAATGGGTGCCCCAGGGGCCCTTGCCAACGATACCCACCTCATGGGAAAGATGGTTCAAACAACGTGCAGATTTTTGTCCCGCTCGGGAGTGTGCATGATGGCATTTTTGTGGTTCACAGAACCACTACGGAGTCACAAACTGAGTCCACACGGCAGATGGTGTCTTTGTTGGATTCTCTCCTGCTTCCAAAGCATGGAGGTTCTAAGATTCCATCCTCACTCATTTTTTTTAGAGTTGCAATGCATCATTCTTCAAGCACATGCCATACAAGGTCTTCAAAACACCAAAGCAGGACCAACACTCACAGTCCCTGTCCGATGCAAGTATGTCAATGCTCCAATATTTTTCCCTGTTGTCAGAGCAGCCAGGCTGGCCGCGGACCACAGAACAGACTGGTGACTCCCGAGGGGCCTTATCTGACTTCACTGACATGCAGAAAACCCCAGATATCCCTGTTGGTCTCAGCGTACCTGACACAGACAGTGCAGCACAGTCTGACCCGGTCCGTTGGTCGCAGCGTAACATTGCAAGAGTCAACTACAGACAATCCTATCAAACCGTCGGCCCAACCAGCCTTCAAAAATCTCTCATGGATCCACTGACCGCGGAAGAGGCAAGGGGTGGTCGTGATGCTGCAAAGTGGGAGAATGTGATGGTAGACGAATTGAACGTCCTACATGCGCATGGCATCGACAATGCATGTACCAACAGCCAGAACATGTTGAAAAATATCATTCTATCATACTCGAGCAGCACCAAAAACACCTTCCAGCCCACCTCCTTGCGGAAATTCTAGCACCAATTATGCATGAAGAGGTAGTAGAAACAACCCTCTCCTATTTCCTCCATAAGACTCCTAGACCGGATGGCCTCTAGGGATATTTCTATAAGTTGTTTATTCCAAACATAGCTGACAGATTTCTCCAGTGCTGTAACCAGATACTTGACGATCCCTTGCAAATAAGGGGCTTTGCATCCTCCATAACTATCCACATTTCTAGGAAAAGAAACCAAAACGAAATTGCAAATTACGAGCCCATTTTCCTTTTGAAGTTGGATCAAAGAAAACAAGCTAAACTTCTTGCTTCAAGACTGGCAAAGGCACTTCTGTACCTCATCCACGATGATTAGAACAGCTTCATTCCCAGACAAAACATAAAACATGAACTCTCTCAAATTTACAACATGTTGGAAGATACATGTTATCCCCCCTGCTTCTGCAAACCAATTGCATGTCTCAGATTATGCTCGACCTACATTATTCAGGTGTCCCTTGTCAGGGGCCTTTGCGTAACTTGTCTTGGTTGTGTGCACATTCCCCATGAGCTCCTCGCTCATGGGGGTGAAAGAGTGCGGCTCTTAAGGCGCACTCCTACTTAGGTTACTTTGACCTAGTTATTCATTTCTCCTCTGCAGATGCAACGCTAGGCATGTAAACTATTCTTGCTCCTCTAGCACTTGTAATGTGTTGTGACAGCACTCTTCTGGGTAGTTGTGTGTGTGTGTGTGTGGGGGGGGGGGGGGGGGGGGATCAACATTTGTACCTCACGACTGTGACTAACATCCATGTCTGTAATGTGTTAAGGTGACTGAAGCTAGGTTGGACGAGATGTTTAATTCTCACATGGCATCAGAGCGAGGTTGCAGGAGTACTAGAATACTGTGTTGAGGTAGAGTTAGAGGTGTCGAGGGTAAAAGATACGCGTCGTTTTTTAGTTTCTCATAAAACTTCATATTTTCTCGGTTTTAAATCAGATTTTTTGTCCCAGACTGGTAGTAGAGGTGAAGATGAGTTGATTTGTCCAAACGGCACTTGATTTCGCTGAGAATAGAGGTCAGGGCAAAACTTTTAGGGTTTCAGAGGTTTAGGGTTTCTTGTCCAGATTCGTTCGCTTGTTAGCTCCCTCATCTGTCCACAGTTTTACCTCCTGTTCATTACTATAACAGACAGAGTGACCTTTACTGATCACTTTGCAACTTCCACAGCTCAGTTTCGTGTTGTGTAGAGTCAGATAGACCCGTTTGTGGATATCCATGGCGTCGTTTTGCCATTTTCCAGCTAAGTCCTCTTAGCGGGACCGTTTTAGCAGTTAGGCTGTAGATTGCGACGTACAAAAGTTAGGGGCAACTTCTATGCTAACCCTTACAGTCTTGGACAAGTACCAGACAGCAGGAGGCCCACATGCATGACAGTTGACCGGTGAGCGAAACAGCCCCCGGACAGCGAGAGTAGCAAAAGCGAAGCCTTGAGAGAGAGAGAGAGAGAGAGAGAGAGAGAGAGAGA
>SZWC01006296.1:73348-83352 GCA_023375785.1 Penium margaritaceum | reverse complement strand
CGAGAGCGAGAGCGAGATCGAGAGCGAGAGCGAGAGTGAGAGCAAGAGCGAGAGCAAGGACAAGAGCGAGAGTGAGAGCGAGAGCAAGAGAAAGGGAGAGAGCAAGGGCAAGAGCGAGAGCAAGAGCGAAAGTGTGAGAGAGGGCGGAAAAAAAAAAAGAAAAAAAAGAAAAACAAGAAAAGGGGGAGTCGACGGTCGCGAAAGAAAGGGGGTTTCTGGCAACCACCCAGACCTTTTGGCACGGAAGGGATCCTTAGGAGTCCTTTTTTAGCAAGTGTAGAACCCTCGACTGACCCCAACAATTTGTGTCTAGACTCAGTACGAGGCGTACCCGGCATGTGAAGGGGGAAAAAAGGGGGGAAAAGGGGGGAGGCGAAAAAAAAATGGTGTTGCACAATGCATAGAAATCCGTACAACCATGGGGCCTAGATCAAGTGATGATCTTGCATTTCCAGCATTTTTATGGCAAGCGGTTTGTTTCGCATCAGCTCTAGGATCTGTTTCTATCCCACAAGACAGTGTTCCATCACAAGTCTCGACATGGTCACATCTTGTACACGTCGGGAGACTAACAAACATCGGACATACCGCTTTCAGCACTTAACGGGCATCATTAGGTCTAGGTTGGATTCTCGACAATGGCACACCACATCACATGTGTTCTTATAGGAGTTTTGTTTTAGACAGTGTACTCTCTGATATTTCTCTGTGCCGTACAAACAATGTATTTCCCATGACTGAGGATCAACGTACTGTCTGCATCACGACTTGATTGAAAAGGAGGACTTACCATCATACAAAGGAAGGGCTGGTGTAACATTCGTCAAAGTCATACGAAAATCTTAGGGGGTCCCCTTGTGGGTGATTTGTATAGCATACCGCTACGATCCATCACAGGTCATCCACATGCCCATACTAACCTCTCCGCGGGACTGGATGCTAGCAATTTAGATATCTTGTATCAGCGTTTGGCTCACATTGGGACGTCTTCCCTCCGAGACCTCATTGAAGCACGTCAACTAGATGGCCTCGATCTTGCAATGATTAGAAAGCAGGAGCGTTCATATCCATGCTTTGCCTATGGAAGTGGAAAAGTGATTCGACAACGATTTCCTCATCAAGAACACAGATCTACAGCACCCCTGGAACTGGTTCACACAAACATTTGGACTCCAGGCCATCAATTCCCAGCTTTAGCAGCAGAAGGCGCTAGATACGTGTTAATTCTTATTGACGACTACATGAAGATGACTTGGTGCTTCTATTGGAAGGAGAAGGGACATGCGGCAGCAGCAATTTGTAGTTGGCTACCTAGAGCACAGCGAGAGTGCGGACGACCACAATGTATCGTTCGTAGTGATCGAGGAGGAGAGTTCAAAAGTTGGGAATTTGAGGATTTTCTAATAAGTCAAGGCATTCAACATCAAGTGTCAGCTCCACGTACACCTCAACAGAATGGAGTTGTAGAACGTTGGCACCGTACATTGAATGAAGTCGTTTGAACCATCATGATAGCTACAGGGGTACCACCAGGCTCATGGGATGCAACAATGAAATACGTTGTCTGGGTACGTAACCGCATTCCTCACCAGCACCTGCAGCTGACAGTCACTCCGTGGCAATTGTGGCACAATGGGAGAGCTGATTTGACTTCAGCAAGAGTGTGGGAAAGTATTTTTTAGCTATAAGCAGTCTCCAGATGACAGGACAAGAAAGCTTGAAGGACCGGGACAATGGGGTAACCTTATGGGACCAAGCACGATATCGAAGGCGTGGCGTTTTTACGATCTGGAGACCAGAAAGATTGTAGAATCTCATCACATGGGGTTCTACAAGAAGTGGTCTGTCCCACACTGCTTCACTGCTAAGCATCGAGGCAACTTTTGACACACATATCCCATCCACCATCTTCCATCCTCACAGAGTGCTACTCCAATTACCACACAGAACCCACCGCCAGGTCTAGTCCCACGACAGTTCTTCTAATCTCTGTTGTTAGACATCATGCCACGAATGAGATAGAACACCACCCATACATCAGCACCATGAGGACCATCAGCATCAGCAACACCATCAACACCATCAGCACCATCAGCTCCACCGTCACCCCATACATTTGTCCACTCTACTCCATCAAGAGCAGCACCCTCTCCCTGCTTCAGTCGAGCACCAAGTGACCCAGGTCCTCCTGAACCCTTTATGTGACTGATGTTAGAACAGGAACAGAACGCAAGAGGGTCTGGAGTAAGTGAGAGAGTGGTGACCTAAGGGGAGGAGTATCAGAGAGGTGGCAGATTCAGAGCGGTAGATAGGAAGTTGTGTAAGGTCATGTGCAACATGGTCCCAAACACAGCTTCTTCAATCGCACCACCACCAGGGGTCAATGTGTGTTGGAGAAAGAATACTATCGGCTCACTAGTCAGTTTGGGTTTCACGTCAGCACCATTTGTTCCTCAGACATACAAAGAGGCAATGACATGTCCAGAGGCACATCTGTGGCAGTGTATAATTCAAGAGGGAATGAATGAGATCTATGCATCTGACACATGCAAGGTGGTAGACTTATCAACTGGACAAATAACAGTTGGGGCAAAGTGGGTCTTTGTCATCAAGTATCATGATGACGATCCTACTGAAAGATACAGGGCGTGTCGTACAACAAATGGATACTCTCAAGTCCCTGGGACAGATTTTGGCGACACGTTTACACCAGTAGAAACGTATTCTAGTAGGCGCGGTCTGTTTGCAACAAGAGCACAGTTCAATTGGGAGATTCACCAGATGGACGTGAAGAATCCTTTCTTCATGGAAGGCTACAAGAAGAGAACTTTATGTTGTAGCCAGGAGGATTGGATGATGGAAGCAGCAAGGTTTGTCAGTTGAAACGAGCACTGTGTGGGTTAAAAAAATCTCCACGGTGCTGGAATGAGGAGTTGGTAGTGGTTTTGGTTGATGGGGGTTTCAAACGAAGCAATGTAGACCACTCACTTTTTGTCCCAGGACAAGGGGGATCATTTGTACCAGTACTTGTGTACGTCAATGATCTCCTGATCTTTTCTCCATCTATCACTGATACAACACAAACGAAGGAGTTACTAAGCAAGCGGTACAAGATGAAGGATCTGGGGGAAGTGGGAGTGTTTCTTAGGATGGAGGTCAGACGGAACAGGCAGGAAGGCTCGATTGAGATAGGACAACGATACGTGAGGTGTTAGGCCACAAAGTATGCTGCAGTGCTGGAGGATGTGAGATCCGTGGTTACTCCAATCACGCCAGAGGGGATGAAGGGCATCACACATGACACATGCATAACACCTGGTAGTTTTGTTGATGCTCCACTGTACCAGTCGTTCGTGGGCAGTTTGATGTATGCTTCTATGACCACTCGACAAGACATTACAAATGCGGTGAGCCTTTTGTCCCAATTCAATTGTTTCACACACAGCCTCCACATGCAGGCCTTGGTTCAATTCCTTTGTTACATCGTTGACACAACAGATGTCTTCCTTCGCTACACTCGCTCACCAGATGGTCTCCAGGTGATTTAGTACAGTGACAGCGACTATGCAGCAGATGCAGCAGGGTCTCATACTAGGACGGGATATGTGTTCAGTATTGGAGGTTGAGCGGTCTCCTGGAAAAGTGGCAAGCAAGACTGCATCACCACCAGCTTCTCAGAAGTAGAGTATGTGACACTCAGTGAAGCAACGAAGGACGCAACGTGGTGGCGCACCTTTTTGCATGATTTGTACCTTCACATTCTGTAGGTACCTCTCATGTGTGGCAACCAAAGCACCCTCAATATTGTAGAGAACCCGGTGCATCATCGTTGCACCAAACACATCCGTGTTGCACATCACTATGTGCAGGATGCACTATGCATTGGCAGTATCTCCATTCATGGGGTTCGCTCCCTTGATCAGCATGCGGACTTTCTCACCAAGGGCCTTTGTATAACACTGTTTTATTCCCAAGCAGAGGCCATAGGGTTGCTTTGGCTTGGGCCATAAGGAAGCACGGTGCAAGGGGGAGTGTTAGAATATATATGTTATGCCCCCCACTTCTACAAACCTATTGCATGTCTCAGATTATGCTTGACCTACATTGTTCAGGTGTTCCTCGTCAGGGACCTTTGCTTGACTTGTCTTGGTTGTGTGTAGGTTCCCCATGAGCTCCTCGCTCGGGGGCGACGGAGTGTGGCCCTTAAGGCGCACTCCTACTTTGGTGACTTTTACCTCATTTAGCACATGTACTATGTTGTGCAAACTATTCATACTCCTCTAGCACTTATAATGTGTTGTGACATCACTCTTCTAGGTGGCTGTATGTGTGTGTGTGTGGGGGGGGGAGGGGGGGTCAGCATTGGTAACTCATGACTGTGACTGACATCCATGTCTGTACTATGTTAAGGTGACTGAAGCTAAGTGGGATGAGATAGTGAATAGCCACACAGTATTCACCATGGGACCACTAGCATATCCCCTATGATACCTAGTTGTAGAATTTGAGAAAGCGGTTGACTCTTTAATTAGAAACTACTTGTATGTGGTTGTAGAACACCTTGGCATTCCCCAATACTTCATTGGCTGGAATAGACTGCTACACCCCTATAGCCTGAAACGATTCCTCATTAAGAGACACCGGACTTCACCCATCATCCTTTGCTCTTAAGTACAACAAGGGTATTCGGTTGCACCACTTCGCTTCATCAGTACAATGGAATCCATAAGCAAATTTCATCCACCATCTTCTTTTGGTCTAGTCATCGTATCCCCATAGGGGCAAAGTATTGGTTTACCTGACCATCCTTAAATCCCAACGTATAGCTTCTCATATCCGATCTTGCCGTTAACGAAAAAACATCACTCTCTCCTCCGAAGACATGATCTCTCTCCATTGTACCGGACGAAGTGGAGGGAGAATATCTCAACGGTCCAGTTGACTCGCGTTTTAGTTGTGCAAATTACTACCTTCTACCCCTCAATCTTTGAACACGAGATTTCCAGACTTGAATCCTCTCTCGTTCCATTCCAGTTGCTCATTCCACGCACTTTCGTCAGAATAGCTTGAGTGCTTACCTGTTCTGCTCTCTACAGAGGAAGAACCAATTGAACATTTCTTTCTCTTTTGTCACCGACTACACCCTCTAGCGCAGCATGTCCGAAACTGTTTTACTAGCATCTTCCCAGACATCTCCAAGCGACCCCAAAACTACTCCTTGGCCCCCTCGAACCTTAAGTATTCACCGTTGTGTTCAGCCACCCGTCTTGCAAGAGCGATGGATGGTCCTATTGTCTTAGCTACTCCCAGCGTCTACGATAACATTTTCCTTTGATACGGCTGTCTAACAGAAAACACGGCTGGTTTATGCCATTCTATGTAGAATGAACTCAATTTGCTCTCGGGCAAAGCTGAGATCCGTTGAAGATGATTTTTTCTACCCCCATTGCTAAGCATCTCCTCCATAATGAGGAATGTTATAAACTTCTCATCTACCAAACAAAAGTGTGGTAGAAACACCCTAACCTTACCCTCCACCTTCATTCAAACTTGTGGATCCAGGTCCAAATCTTGAGATATACTGTAGTGAGTTAGCTCCCTTATTTCATTCATTCACAACCAGGTGTGCAAACAAATGATGACCACTCTAGAGTCCGCCAGGGGCATCCAATTTCCCCTCTACTCTTTGCTTACGACCCCAAGCCCATCACAAACTTGTATCGATAGAGACTAAGCAGCCTTGCCATCCCGTTTGCCCAAAATCCTTCGTCGCCTATGCTGATGATGTTACCCTCATCCTGTCCACGCCACGCGGAGTTACACTATTTGTACAACTCATATGCACCACAGCCCGCTACAGTGGCATCCGCACCAACTATCAGAAGACCCATCACCTGTGTGTTGGCCCCCACACTCTTGACGCATCCTCCTTGCCTTACTCTATCCCACCGACCCTATCCGCATGTGAGGTCATATGTTTCTGCCCTTCACTCGACTCTAACCATGCAGGGATTGTAAGCTGTCGTTTCGTTATGGGCCAAGGCTCGGATTCTCGTCCAAACCAGGTTCGTAGCCATTGATTCTTACGCAAATTTCAAGTTCTTTTTCTTCTCGTATATGTGCCCCCCCTCCCAAGCGCACCTTCACCAAATCAGCACACTCCTCCTTAACTTCCTCTCCTGCAATCACTATCATGAATACTTCTCCACCAGTCTACTGCTTTACTCGTTAGCCACTGTGTGTGCCTCCAAGTCACTGGGGGGGGGGGGGGTATCTGGCCATCCCAACTCATCCCTGTACAGGGGAAAAATGGGGATTCTCACTCCTTTCACCAGGAGAACCTCAAAAGAAACATCAAGTGTTGTTCAACCAAACGTTTCCTAAGCAAAGTCATTTCTTCCTCTCCCATCCTTTCATCTACCAAATCAAACTCTCCTCACGACACCCCAGGTGGAAATTCATCCTTCAGCAGTTCCTCGCTTCTTCCCCAACTATCCATCCCCCACGTCTCCTCTTTGAAGAACTAACGCAATTTTTTTGGCCTATAACTCCTTCATTTCCAAGACCAATTCTATCCCTTGGGGAATCACCTCTTCAAGACGATGGCTCCTCACTGAGGAAACTTTCTCGGCTCACTCTTCTCTAGACGTCGGTCCTCTTTCTTCCCTGCTCGGCAACCCATCGTCTCAGACGTTTTTGATTCTCTCCCTCACTTCTGGATTCGTTTCCTCCTCGTTGGTTCCTCCATCTCCCGTCCCCTAAACTTACCTCATTCTTCACCCTCCATGATCTGATAGGCCTCCCTATATATCCAACATTTTGTCTTTCCCCAACCGAGCCTACACAACATCGCGTCTTCCGTGTGCTCCCTTAGAATCATGCCACATGTCGCAAAACAAAGGTCTTACACCGTCTTTGTCAACGAGAACCACCAGTTTGCGGGTCTCCCGACGTAACCACAAATCCCTTCCTATGGGATCTTTGCTTCCTCGCCCTACTCAACGTTTACTCACACCTTCTTTCTACAAAACATCCCACCCTTCGTGCGAAGGGGGTTGATGAGAAATTTCCCCTCATAACTTTTCATTGGCTCTCACTCGGCTGCAAGTTCAAGCACCTCCCTTTGGATCTTCGAGTTTGAAACAGAATGCTAACCTGCGTGCACCACTCTATTCCTGTGGCCAACCGTACCCGATTTTTGAACAATGATCATCGTGGCCCCTGCCCTTTCCGTTGTGAAGAAGAAACTATTGAGCATGGCTTCCTCCTCTGTCCAAGACTCTTGCTCCTCACCCATTGCCTTCGATGCATGTGTCGCCACACCTTCGCTGAACTCCCTGCTAGACCTAAAAACATTGTTCTTGGCCCCTTCAAGCCACGTTGTTATAATGCGGCCTCGTCTAACACCCACTTTACACTTTTCCAT
Organism: Penium margaritaceum; assembly: GCA_023375785.1. Taxonomy (NCBI): domain Eukaryota; kingdom Viridiplantae; phylum Streptophyta; class Zygnematophyceae; order Desmidiales; family Peniaceae; genus Penium; species Penium margaritaceum. The sequence goes on along the minus strand of SZWC01006296.1, from coordinate 75,926 downwards.
CTCATTTGGGAAGAATGGTGGGCACAACCATCATCTTCTCCTACACCCATGCTCATTTCTACTTTACGCTATGATCTACAACCGCATATCTTTCTGATCTCCTTCATCTTTACAACTAAGTGAGGCAAGAGATCCTGAATGCATTTGAAGTCCTTCGAACATCATTTCTTTCGCCCAATTGGTCTGTGCAATTTATTAATCATGAAAGCCCTTTTCCTAAAACTATTATCTGCCTCCACCCTCTGGTGGAAATATTCAAGCTTTTGTCCGTTCCATTCATGATAACCTCCTCGTGCAGCCAGGATCAACCACCAGTCTTGTTTGGGCGCTGAGGTTGCCCCCCTGCCCCAGTCGGTCACGACCAGAGGGAAAACAATGATGAAGGAGTAAGTTCATGTGTGGATGTTCGACATATTGGGCAGAGCCATCCACCGTCTCGTGCGTAGAGGCTCGGTCGGATTTTCTTCCGAGATCTGCGGGAGCGCTATTCTACGTGGCTTTCTAGAGGAGCCCACATGCTTTCAAGTAACATAAGCTATATCGCATGAACAGCTGCGCATGCATCAGCCACGACCACAGCAAACAAGGCGAACTTTCCAGCACGCCGTTGAACGTAACGAGTTCGCGGCTTCACCTGCGTCTCTTTTTCTGTTCAGGGCTCGCTCCAAGCGGAATATTCATTTCTAAAGCACCTTAACAGTTTCCTGCTGTTTGCGTACTTCGCGTGCGATGCTGCTGCAACAGCTGATGCCCTAAGCAGGCAGTCCAGTGCTCCCGGCCGATGCGGGCCAGCGTGTCCACGTCCAGACTATCGCATCCCGCACAGACCAGCACCAGATTATAAAGTTATGAGCTAAACAATAAACTCTCTATCGAGCGACAAAGTTCAGCGATACTGCTCAAGCATATAGAACAATTCAAAATATTACAATCATCCTCAATCTTAAATCATATCAGCGTTCCAAGTAATCATACACGATCCAAAACACCTACGATTTTGTTGTGGAAATATTTCATCATCCTGTTTTTGATTCAATATCACATCAAACCATAAGGACAGGAAAACTTCAAGAGCTCTACCCTCTCACCAAATATGCAAATGACTAGGTGGACTCGAAATAGCTAGACAAAAGAGACCATTCTTCCCAAAGAACAAGTATTAAATTTCTCTTAAAGCTAAATAAAGTTCTAAATTATTTTAATACAGAAAAATCCCACCACACCATGTCAAAAGAGTAGAGGGTTTTTTAAAATGTTTTCTTCGAGATGAATATTGACATCTTTCCACAAATTGAATAAGCATTTAAGCTAAAATATACAAATACATTTATCCTGATTTATTTTTTTAAGATGTTTATCATGATAAAACTCAGAATTAAATCTATAATTAAGACTCGATTTCTCATTTCAATTATTTGAATCCAACATTTCAGAATTCTAGAAAAGACTACCCATGATTCAAACTTAACCAAAACATCCCTTAAAAAATGGCACAAACATTCTCCACTAAGGGGTTCATTCCTTCTTCACATTGTGAGAGATTATGGCTTTCACCATACGTTTAGAGCTTAAATATAAAGACACATGTTTCATTCCCACTAAAATCAACACACAATTCACCAATCCTAGAATAACAAGACATCGTGATTCCTAAAACACAATATGCACCATCAAAATCTACATCCTTTTCACACGTGAGAAGAGTTAATGAGGTTATTGTTGGGGTTTGTAGTGATGGCACACGCGGGAACGGCCACTGCCTCACCGTAAAGCCTTCAGTACAAAAAGGTGGTCGTTAACGATCCAAAATCTTTTTGTGCGTCCAAAAAAATTAGAGGAAGTCAAAATGTGGACTATAATCTTGTTAAAAGTAGAAAGTACAAGTACACGATTTCTCGAACGAATAACAACTAAAGAGAGCTTAGCTCCATGCTCTTGCATATCTCCTGGCCACAAACTAGGGTGCAACGCCTTGCTACGCCATCAAGGTTGTCCACACAAAGGGTCTCGGCGCAACCATCATCTCAACAAATGGAAAGCCTTCAAGACGTCAGGGCCACCTCCTTGCCAGGGTCGCTACACTTGTTAGGCTTACTGGGTCGTGAGAGCATTCTGGCTCGTCTTAGCACGGCCACCAAGTTGTGGTAGACTGACCATTAGCAAACATGTCTTCCTCCTCCTAAGCTCGCAGACAGAGCCATGCTTATAGTAGCCTTGAGGGTAGAGAGATTGACCAACAGTTTAATCTGAAGATGATTCACTAGAGATCAGCCACATAAGATAGTTATCCTAGCTGTTCTGTCGTGTCACTTCGAGTCTAGTGCTCTTTTTGACTGGGCGCACCGAATCCATGGCGCCATGTCCCTGTCGGACTTCTTGACCCAGGCCTTCCAGCCTTTGTCCTTGGCCGTCTTGCCATTTTCCAAAATTACAGCTCGTAGCTCCTTGCTGACCAGCATTTTGTTGTTTTTGTTTCTTTCTAGTTTGCCGAGGTCTCCTTGCAAGTAGCTAGACTACGTGAACTGCTCGTGTGGACCCTTCCCTTTCTTTTTCTCTTTTTTTTTCTTTCTGTCACCCT
>SZWC01006296.1:51586-61724 GCA_023375785.1 Penium margaritaceum | reverse complement strand
CCCCCCCCCTCCCCCTCGCGCCCTCTTCCCCCTCCAAGTTTGGCGGTGTTTGACCAGGGCTCGCCAAGTGAAGGGTGGGTGGTATCAACAGGGAGGAGTGTGTGAGGGGCGCGAGAGGGGTGTGTGATAGGGTGGGCATTGTTGCAAAACCTCTTTTCTTTTGCGTCTTTCCCATCTGTTGATGGCATACCAATCTATCCCTTGCCACCTCCGGGCATGTTCCAGCTTCCCTTCTCCCTGAGGTCTGCAAGCGCTGCCCACCGGCTTGCCTAGTGCAAGAATGCATAGTCTCTTTCACGTCGTGCCTCCTTTGGAACAGAATCACTGCATGTCATGGAACTGGTCTCTCTTCTCCGTCTGTCGGGGACTCACTTTCTGTACAAGAAGGTGAACTTCGATTCACAACCGTTGAAGCATGAATTTAATCTTCACATTACACTGTTGAACCCTGTTGTGCCCCCAAATGCAGGTGCCATCCTCTTCCTCCAGTTTTTCCCCGATGCTTCAACCGACATCTTGAAGAATTTTGTGGGCGGAGCAAACTAGACTCTGAGTGGTGTACTAAACAGCTGTAATTACACGTGAAGCCATGTGGGAGACAATGAGAGGGTTTTGACTCATCACATTTATTGTGGTTCTTGAGGTGAAGATGGACTCTGTAAAGTGCAGTACTATTCACCAACAGTTTGTGGATGATGGATGAAAAATAAATGTGATTGAGAGAGTGTGCTGGAGTGTTTTAACTTTCTCCTTGCAAAACTCTTCTGTGATTGAAGTGGTAGTTGGCGACTACTAAAAGAGCATGTGCCATTTCCTTGTACCGAACCCTGTTTTGTTTCCTCCATTGTCCACTCCACAGGAAAGTAAAATATTTCAGTACTTTTTGTCACTGATGCTTGTTGAGTTTGCACATGAGAAAGATGTGATCAATACCCCATGGAGAATGTGAGTTCATGAAATTGGGAAACTAAAATCTGTCTTGACATAAATGTGTAATGCATGTCTGCAATTGTCTGTTACAGTTCATGGCTAAATAGTTATGATTATTATAAGAAGACTACATAAATTGACAAATTTGTGCCGGATGTTGAGATTGTCTCCCCTGTTGACATAGAGTGCCTCCTGTTGGGATTCATAGATGCATGCTGTTGTGCTGCAACCTAGATGGTTGGAAAGGCTTATTCCGAACGTGTTGTCCCATCGGATGGGGGGAGAACATACATAATGATGGCCCTCAAAACAAAACATGAATATCATGAAGCAAAACCGACGTATGGTGACAGCGATTTGTCCATCACCGTACAAATGTAAGACAACATACCTGGACGAACCATGAGTGCACCATACACACCACAGACCAATGAGAAAGAAACGGACTCGGCACAATGCATGCCTTCATGTTTCTCGCGGGTGCGTCATTTGTAGGCATGTTTTTCAAAACGTGAGAAATGAGGGTCTGTCCACGTGAAAATTCGTTGAACCTACAGAACAAACACGAAGGTCGCCATCAATTAGCATTGCTTCTACTCAGTCGTTAGATTAGTACATACGAGACTAGTTCCTAGCAATATGAGGCCCTTGTATGTCTGCGGCGTAAAACTAGGCATAAACTACACATGATAATCTTAAGTCGACATTTTTAATGAATCAGCATTCGAAACAGGAACCTACCATCATCATGATTGGAACCCGTCACTTCGCGTCTAAGCAATTTGCAAACCAAGAAGTTTGCATGTATTCTCCCACATAGATTTGAATGGATCATCCATGACGAAAGCAGAAAAGGAGGTCCTTCAAGTACCCCTAAATGCTGGATAGAAAAAATCTCGATACTCAAAGATGAAAAAAATGAATTCACAACTGAATAATGTCGCTCAAAACATGTTTTGGACCATCATGGGAGTACACCTTGAACGATTTTAGCATGAGAGATTCGCATGGCTGATAATTCAGGCTGACCGGGCTTGCCGAAAAGGTGGATCAAGTACGCACTGCTGGTTTAGTCCTAGGGCAAACTTGTCCGAGGCGATGACCTGACCAGTCGCCACGACCTTTTGCGACGATGAGGACAGGTGTACAAGGCGAGCGACTGATGCGAAAAAAAGGTAAAATATTGTGTGACGGCCAGCAATAGCGCATGACAAACTCCGCCGGCGAATCTCATAAGCGCAAAACCCTGACCTGTCGTAAGAGACCTACCTGGTACGCCGGCCAAACGTCAAGTTCTAAAGGGCACTAATTTTATATCATTGTAGATGTTTCAGTCAGGCCCACTTCGGCTGAACCCAACTAGTTACGGATAAAAGAACAAGACCTGTGTTTGAACTGTCGTGAATGTGTGAAGGCTAGCGCGTCAGTAAAACCCAAGCAAGCATGGCAAACCTTTTTCGATTAAATGACGGCCAGAATGGCCTGGGTTGTAAGTCAATGTTTCAGCCATTCAGGTCGGCTTACTTCTGCGACCACCGCTACCAGGATTGAGCATCCGATAGGCTAGGAATCAGATAGTTTCAAAACTTTGACATCTGCATAGAACCGACACATCCCATCCGGATAGAGCGAAAACTAGGATTATTTGATCAATTCATCCTTTGGTGAAAATGCCGATTACCCCCTGTTTTGTCACCCTTCACCCTCATTCGCCCCTCCGTCGAAACAGTAAGCCTCATCCGCCCCTCTGTCGGAATGATAAGCCCCATTTGCCCCTCCGTCAGAGCGATAAGCCTGATCCGCCCCTCCGTCGGAGCGATAAGCCTGATCCGCCCCTTCGCCAGCACGATAAGCCTCATTCGCCCCTACCCATGAACAATAAGCCCCATATACCCCTCGAGCGGGTTTCGATGTAAAACCGTTGAAAATGATGGAAAGTAAGCCTAATGTACCTAAGGTTTGTGGTGTGACGCAACACTATCAGCGGAACGGAACCTTACCCTAGACACCTGCTACCGAACGTACGTGATTGGCTCTGCATACAGGCTCGGCATGGTACCGTTTCGGCACCTGCGCCTCCTTGCTGCAGTGTGCAGTCGGCCATGCATGACAACTGATGCTTTACAAATACACTGCCCGTCGTGTCATTTGAGATGTCAAACCGGTACGTGTGCTCTGCATACATAACCGGTTTAATCGCAATGGGCTACTACCCTCTCCCGTACTCAAGAGTACAATGAGCAAACCCTCTTGCGACATGTCAAAATGTTCGAGATACGCGTCCTCTGCCACTTTGCAGGGCTGGGGTGGCCGCCCTGAACTGGTGTATGGTCCTTGGGGAACCATGATAATCCCCCCCCCTCGCCCATGGATCACGGAACTGCGGTGGCGGAGTGGGCAAAAATAAAGCGTGCATGGGACATCATCAACCCAAAAACACCCGAGGACCCATACACCATGTGCTGGCAGCTGGGCATGAAAGCACCTCATGCCCGACCATTGTTATGTCTACCCAATTGGGCGCCATGGATCTCGGTCTGGCCACTTCCATGGTCACGGTTGTGATTAACGTCATCCTTTACCTCATGTCTTTACTGAGGTTCACAACTATATGCAGGGCATCGTGGAATAAAGTGTTTCCATGAAAATGAACAATGTACCACCCTTATCGTCATCATTAGTGTGCATTAAAGCAACGGAATGTCCTCTATTGTACACTATTTCTGGGAGTATTGAAGACCAATGTAGCAGTCAAATGAGGACATTACATGCGCACAATTGTACCGTTATATTGGATATTGTGGGGTCAAGTACCTTCAACTTTCATCATCAATATGCCGACCTCACTGTTATTATTGTAATCAACATCATAAGTGAAATGTCACCTCTTCAGCAACGTATGGTTAGGTTTTACAGCAATGTGCCATCCTCAATAGTACACTTCATGAACATTATACCAATGAAATCATTTCTTACTTCATTAACATATCATGTACTTACTTCCCATGTGGTGGTTGTGCAGCCTATAACAGACAATGTCATGTATTGTGTTTGTACGAGGTACGTGAAGGTTATCCTTATGAAAGAATGACATGGATTTCGGCTTATTCTAATGATGTTTGAAGAGAAGCAGTCAGGTGAACGCTATGAACAGTGTTTACATCAGAAGCATTACCTTATGAACACCCAGAAGTACACTTCAACTACTTCTGGCACTACTTGCTAATGAAAGAATGACATGGATTTCGGCTTACTCTTATGATGTTGGAAGTGAAGCAGTCAGTTGAACGCTATGAACTGTCTTTACATCAAAAGCATTACCTTATGGTCACTCATAAGTACACTTCACCTACTTCTCGCACTACTTGCTAATGACATTGGCACTTGAAATGACCAACCTTGCACAAGGGACTTGGATTGAGTACAATCAAGGAAGTGTCAAACACTAAACACCATAGACTGTAAACGTGGGATACGTAACTTCCTCGAAGAGTTCACGACTCAATCCCGGGAGAAAATGAATAATGTCACAGACAGGACACAGCTGCTCCTATGGCTGACAGTGCTCAACATCATAGAAGACCTCGGCCTCAGTGTCTGAATCTTGGCGGCCATGTCTACTTCTCGGAACATACACACTACTGGCCCCCCTCCCCACATGCAATGAACTACTGTGTCCGGCTAACTCTGACCTTAAGCCTAACTCTGACCTTCTGCCTAACCCGAAACCCCTCTCTCCGGGTGAACTGGGAGCCGCCTCTCACTATGGTGTGCTCAATCTCCATAGTCCAGCAAACTTCATCCTGCACATGAACAAAAGCAAGTAGTAGTCATGAGAAACACCCATAAACCAATGAGAGTTCCTTCAAAAAGTGAACAACAGGGCATGACGACAAACACAACAAGTACGTACCTCACTCCTCCTCCTTTGGCTCGTCCTCGTACATCTCCTGCCACTCTCTCTCCTCCTCATCCAACTGTTGGGTGTGCTCATCTTGCGTCACCGTCTCACCATCATCACCAAGAGGAGGGGAGTATGCACCAGAGTCATCAATGTCAGCACCAACATCATCATCATCCACTTCATCCCGGGGCGGAGCCTTGGGATCGTACTCCACATCACCACTGGCATAAGCTGCAAGTTGAGCACCCACAGTTGTGGAGGCAGTTGCACGTGCCTCCAAGGCTGCTGCGGCCTGTGCAGCAACAGCCTCTAGACGTCCATCGTATCCCCTTGCTGCGGCCTGTGCAGGACTTGGTGCAGGCGGCGTTTGCAGCATGTCCTGGTGTGGCCTTTTTGCCCACACCGTGGGCAAATGAAGTTTTTCTTCCGCATCGTCTCACGGTCTTTCTTTGCGCTGCGCGGGCGTCCCTTCCCACGCCTTGGTCCCGGTTGCAGCCACTGTGGTTTGACGGGCACAATGTTTTTCACCACCGGCGAGGGGATGGGGTTGTTGTATGCACGTCGGAACGCCACGCCACGTGAGTCCAGGGTCGACAAGGTTCTCTGCGTTGATGCGCTTCACAAGCAAGAAAGCACAAGCATGATGACATGGCATTCCAAACTCCTTCCACCTGCCACAGCTTCAAGTCTTCTCTAGCAGGTCTACCTGTCGGGGATTTTTGGTTGGTCCATCCATAGTTGCAATGTTTGGGCCCTCCTCAGTCACATTGTACTCATGGGCCACGGCAAGGCAGTTGAGCTGTTGGTCGGCTTGGACAGGGGCCAAGGACATGTGCACAGCCTCGCCTGGGCACACCGAGCACAAAACATGCGCTGCACAAAGAGCAGGATGCTCACAAAGCACTAGTATGGATACATCTTGAGGTGCGCTGCGATGCGTGCGTTCCATTTCTCTGCTACGTTGGAGGTGGTGTGGCCTCCCCTGCCAAGGGGGCAGTGGAGACGTGTCTATTTCTCCAGAGGTACACCTCTGACCACAGACCCATCCCCACTTGGCCTGCCAAAGAGATATAGGTAGGCAGATGCACTCACTTGCCGCAGGTGGGTGGTTGCCTTTTTCCACTGGTTGACATTGAGCGCATGCGCACATTTCCATGCCCAGTGTGTGGCTTTCTTCCCGTAGGCAATGCGGACGTTCTCGCGCAAGTGCCATGCGCAGGACGTGTGTGTTGCACCACCTAAGTACTTCTTCACCGCTTTCTCCAGGCCCTTCTCTGTGTCTGTGATGATGCATGTCGCAGGCAGAGGAGCAGTAGGATACGCGAGGGCAACGTGTGCACAAAAAAACTTCCAACTTTTCTCGTACTCGGTCGTTGCCAGTGCCCACGCCATGGGCACTGCGTGGTCATTGGCATCACAAAATTCGGCAAGCAGCAGAGTTTGCTTATGCCTGTTTTTCAAAAACGTTGCATCCATGGTCAGAATGCGGCGACGGTGTTGGAAAGCGGTCTTGGCAGCCCCTGGAGTGACGAACATCCACAGGAAAGCACCGTTCTTGTCCTTGTGCGCGACCGCGTGGGTTCCTGGGTCAACGCGCCTCAGCTGCACGCACGCAATGGATGTACAGAAGTCAATTGAACTGAAAGTTGAATGAACACTGCTTTGTTGAAGATTTGAAGTGGACATGTTTGTGTACCTCGTCAATGTACGATGGAAAGAGACTCCACGTGTCGGTTTTCTTGCCCATCAATTTTTCCTGGGCCTGTGACTTCGCGCGGTAGAGTGTGTTGTTGGAGATGTTGATGCCGGTCCTCTCGTGGAGTACCCGCCGCAGGGTGGCTGTAGACGCAGTGGGGTCGCGCTGCAGTGCTTCGCCTGTTTTGTGGGCCACCCACCCTTTCTGGCGGGCCGGATTGCCGCGGGCAATCTTGGGGACACACTTGTGTCCGTCGGCGTAGTGGGACACAGTCACGGAACCAAACTTTCTTGTCACACGTGCGCGCAGGAGCCAGGTACAACCCTTGTTCTTCGCCTCGACGTACGTCACATGGAATCTGGCGGGCTCACTGTGCACCCAGTTAAGCCCGAAGCGGTTGTCAATTGCGTAGTCCTCCACAAACGCGCGGGCTGCGTCTATGTTGTCAAACAACGTACCCTCTGCCGGCTCCTTCGGCATCCCCTTATGCTTCTTCGGGCTGTGACATGGTTCGTCGTCCAAATCACCTGTCCATGACAGCATCGCATAAAGTGACATGAGAGAGCACGGGTTTAGAATGGAGTCCATGCAAAACCAGGAAAAGGAACCTGTACTTCCATGCACTGTCTCCGTCTTCCTAAAAAAACCAGAGACAAGATGCATCCTGGGCACAAAGTGAGCATTGCTGAGGTGGCCATGTGGTACGGACAGCACGCGACGGCGCCCCATGCTAAACCTAACCGGTCCAGCTTCCCGGACATCGGGGGACCTAGGAGCACGGGGTGGTTCATCCGGGAGTTGGTTCTGTGGGAGGGCGTCCCACTCGTCCAACCGCCGGGACCACCAGTCATCGTTCCAATCTCGAGTCAACCAAAACATAACATCTTCAAACGCGCCTGATGGGTTGTTAGGCGGTCGGTTATCGGAGTACCATCGCGGTGTGGGTCCGTCAGCAGACCGAGCAGCGTTCTCGTGAGGACTTGGTTGCATGGCAACGAGCCAAGCGTGTTCNACTGAGGTGGCCATGTGGTACGGATAGCATGCGACGGCGCTCCATGCTAAACCTAACCGGTCCAGCTTCCCGGACATCGGGGGACCTAGGAGCACGGGGTGGTTCATCCGGGAGTTGGTTCTGTGGGAGGGCGTCCCACTCGTCCAACCGCCGGGACCACCAGTCATCGTTCCAATCTCGAGTCAACCAAAACATAACATCTTCAAACGCGCCTGATGGGTTGTTAGGCGGTCGGTTATCGGAGTACCATCGCGGTGTGGGTCCGTCAGCAGACCGAGCAGCGTTCTCGTGAGGACTTGGTTGCATGGCAACGAGCCAAGCGTGTTCGTGGGAAGCCATCCGAAACGGTGGGTATTTTGTCCACAACATCATCCTATTTATCCCATCTACCCTCCTCATTAGGCTTACCGGCGTCCTCGACGACTTGGTCGTCCACCATTCCAGCTTCACGAAGGATGCAACAGCAGAAGCAACATTGTTAGAGGGAGCGGTGACGGCATCAACGACGACGACGCAACACTGAATGACAACGGAAGAAACTCGACAAGTACCCTGCCGCAAGATGTGGTGCAAGTGGCGGAAAATCTAAGGATAGGTGTACACGTAGGATGAGGGTACTGTCCGCCGATACCCCTCTCCATGCATGTACTTTGTGTTTGTAGTGCATGTCATGCACAGTCCGCCGGCAACTAATAGTACACCATGGTTTTGGGTACCCAACGGCATGCCCATAGTCACCGCCGGTTGAAAGGATGTGACAGTGACATGTGATTGGCAGCTCGTCATGGCGTGCCGCGGAAGTTGCAACACGGACAGCTGTCGACTGGTCCAGCAATGCAATGTAATTTGCACGCATATCGCTTGCTGCGCTGGCCATACTGCTGTTAGGCGCGGCATGACGTTTGGATGCCGGTGCATGAACCACGCCAGCTGAGGGCCGAGTATTCGCAAGGAGTGTTTCGATGTTACGAGGACATTGCATGTGCTCGTGAGACGGCCATGCAGACGTGCAGTGTTGGGTTTGAGGGAAATTCCGAGTCCTTGAATTATCTTCAGAATGACAGGATACCCCCAATTATCGAGCGCATGAAGGACGTTGAACCGCACATTGTCGAGTATCGGAACATTTTCGATGTCGACTTCATAGTAATGTACAAGTATTGACTACATGCATGCCGCGTGGTTGTACGAATTGAGGCACAAATTGTTGGAAAAGTGGAAAAAAAATACCAGGACACCCTTCTCCTGCAGAAGAATGAACCATATGCCGTCACATGACGACTTCGACAATTGCAAGGGGTATATGGGGCTTATTATTCATGGTTAGGGGTGAATGAGGCTTATCGTGCTGGCAGAGGGGCGAATGAGGCTTATCGTGCTGGCGGAGGGGCAGATCTGGTTTATCGTCCCGACGGAGGGGCGGATCAGGTTTATCGTTCTGGCGGAGGAGCGAATGGGGCCTATCGTGCCGACGAAGGGGCGGATGGGGCTTTTTGTGCGAAAGTTGGGGTATATAGTCACTCCGCCCTTTATCCTTACTCCTATGCTGTTCACGTACCCCTCGTGCTCCTTACCCGGCGCATGGTACGTACCTCTGCGAAGGCCGCAGCTTCGCAGGAGTGAGACCGGTTGCGCGCCTGCGCTGTAACTACCTAAAGCAGACGATCGGTGGCAACAACAGCAGAACGTTGGCAGGAGCAGCAGCAGATCGGTGGCACTCCAAAGTGCACGGCGCTTGCTAGGGGTTTGAGCTTCTGGTTTCGTTCATTGTGCTTCTTGTGTTCCACACGCTCATATTGATCCTGCGAATCTCGGCTTCACATTTTTTGGCTGAAACGTGGCTGAAGGAAGGCGTCAACCGTCAGCTGCACCCTTCAGCCGCAGATCCGTCTCTGCCGCTTTCAGTGTTTGCTCGCGGAAGCAGCGGAACGACCGCAGAGGAGCCGAGCAAAAGCGATTAGCTTGCAGAAGAAAGAACAGTTGCGAGCGACCGCAGCACTACCACCACCACCACCATTCAAATCTCCGAATCATGACGGCAAGGAAGAGGCACCGGCAGCAGCAGCACTACCACACGCAGAACCAGCAGCAGCAACAGCACCTGCACAACGCCGCGCGGAACGGCGACGTGGCAGAGGTGGCTCGGCTTCTGAGCCTCGGCGATGGCACGGTGGACGTTAACGCGCGAGACAGACACAGCCGCACGGCGTGAGTTGCCAAACATCCTGACCTTTAAAAACATCCTCGAGTTACCAATTTTTTGTCTGTTTGTAGCATTGCTCGTGCACGGCATTCTGCCGTGCACGAGCAATGCCCACGGACACACAAAACACAGACACAGCCGCACTCCCTTTAGTGCGGCTGTGTCATCAGAGAGTGAAGGTTTTACGGAAACCTGTGGCGTATGGCGGTTTTGGTTCATGGTTTGCTGACGATGATGCTGACACTGACGCTGACGCTGACGCTGACGCTGACGCTGACGCTGACGCTGACGCTGACGCTGACGCTGACGCTGACGCTGACGCTGACGCTGACGCTGACGCTGACGCTGACGCTGATGCTGACGCTGACGCTGACGCTGACGCTGACGCTGACA
>SZWC01006296.1:27112-41648 GCA_023375785.1 Penium margaritaceum | reverse complement strand
TCTCAGTTCTCCCAGTGCCCACGTGAGCGACATTTGGAGGCTGCCCTACGTGTTGTCCGCTATGCTCTCTCCACACCACGTGTTGGTCTCTTCTTCCGTGCTCAACCCTCTCTTGTGGTCGATGGTTTCACTGACAGTGATTGGGTGCATGACTCTGATGCACGCAGCCGAACCGGTTACATCTTCACGGTTGGTGGAACTGCGGTCTCATGGAAAAGTGGTAAACAGGGGTGTGTTGCCCGCAGTACAGCTGAGGCTGAGTATGTTGCACTTGGCGCAGGCACTTGTGAGGCTCTCTGACTGTATCGTTTTCTCCAGCATTTGCGTGTCCCCAAAGCCATTGCCGAGAACAATGGCATGCATCATTCACGTACTAAGTACATCAATGTGGAGCATCACTTTGTCCATGAGTGCATTGCCGCCGGCATCGTCCAGGTTGCATGGGTGGACACTTGTTCTCAAAGAGCAGACTTTCTCACCAAGGCACTCAGTCGCAACGTCTTCAAAAGTGCAGTTCATGCTGTTGGTCTCATCTGTCCCCATGACCTCGGTTGAGTGTATCTACCCAGTCCCTCGTTTTTCATGACATTGAATGTGTGTAGAGTGATTGCGTGCAGGTCATGGGGGAGTGTTGAAGTTCGTTGGCCACTCACATCTCTCTGCCCTCTTGTCTCCCCCTCCATGCACACACATGTACAGATTAAGCTGACATGGCCTCACCTGGGAAGACGTCAAGCAAGCCAATTGTGACTGGCGTTTCTGGCGTTCTGCATCCAAGAGTGCACTCTGGCACTTGTGTGACCATGACCTGAATCTTATCTCATGTGGGAAGGTTCTAGGGCTCGTACACTTTGACTGCCGTGCCCTGCATCATGTTTGCTTGCCTTGAATGTTTTATGGGGGAGCTGCATTTCCCGGGTGCTGATCCTTGGGGGCCACCGTGCCGGGTTCGTCTCTGCGTCGGTGTGTAGCCGCCGCCCGGTTTTACGCCGAACGATCGGGCTCAACCCCCGTGTGGCGGTGTGGCTCGCTTGGGTGTGTTGCCCGTGGCGAGTGCACACTCACCGGTTCTAAGTCTCGCTCGCCCCCCCCTCTCACTCTCTTGTCTTGTGTTTGTGTCCGAGCAAGTAAAGGCAAGCTTTCCCGCATCCATGGCGCCGTGTGGCCCTTGTTCATGACTGCCTGCCTTTCCTCATTCACATGAGGAAGCTTCTGAGTAACTGCATCTACATCTCACCGCACTACAGTCCGCACGTGCTCGCTCACCAGCACGCAACTCTCTCTTACAACGGAAATACTTCCAGTGGGTGCAGTTCTGCCTGGATCTTTTGTCACACAACTTTGGCATCTCCCTTCTCAGTCCCTCTCAGCCCTGCACACACCAAAACAGAGTTTGCCCTCCACCTCCACAGTGGCAACAGCAACAGCAGCCACATTTGCTACCTAAACCAGCACACAGGCTTCGCCGCTTGCCGCCGAACCTACCTTTTTGAAGGGGTAGGGAGACCATGCACGCATTGACGTGGCCATCGCACGCCATGATGAGCTGGCAGACCAAGCGAGACTGAAGGTGTGGTCATGCCGTTGCTGCAACAGTCTGGGTTACCACACTAGTGAGGACTACAACCCAAGGGACAAGGAGGTCCGGTCTGACACTGTTGGTTTTTCCGCGTCTCTCATTGTACTCTGTTGTGTCCTCTCGGCTTGTGTACATTGGCGTGCAGATGACTGACGACGAGACTTGACGCCGTTGGAGTGTCGTCCGGTGGAGCCGACGCACGCTAAGGCCTACTTGCAGTTTGCTGGAGCCTCCTCCCTACGTCAACGTGCTCAGCTCCATTGGCAGGCCTCCTTGGCGGTCGAGCCGCTGGCGGTCACTGGCTCCGGAGAGGTCGTCTACATGCTTGTGGTGCTGGATCTGACTGTGCTGTTGTGTCTACAACGTCATGCTCTGCCTAGGGCCCATATCTCATATTGCGAGACAATGTTTGGCGCATTGGACAAGCGTAGGCACTGCCTGGGTTCGGGCAGTAAAAACTCTTTGCTACAATTTTTCTATCTGTTTCTGACCGCACGCCTGCATTCGCAGCGTTGGTATTATGGTATGGTCCAGTTTTTAGGCAAAACGGATGACGCCCGGGTTTGGGGCTGTCGGCCGTCTGGCAGGCCTGACCGAGAAAGCCTGCCAGCCCAAAAATAGAGCTATTTTCTGATTGGCAAGTGATCTGAGTAACAAGCTCTACAGAGCTGGAGGGGGGAGCAAGAACTTGGAGGGGTCTCCCATTGTTGTTCATTATTGATTAGTAATCAATAATGAACAACAATGGGAGCAGAGTTAGCGCCCAGTTAGTTTTCAACTGCTTTCTGGGCGCTAACTCTGGCGCGCACATCTCTGAGTAACAAACCCAGAGCTCACGGACTTAGACTCTAGAGCAGCAGACTGAGGGGGCAGCAGACTTAAGCAACAAGCGTAGAAGCCCGCACGCTGCATCAATAACGCTGTTGCCTCAACCTGTTGCATAGATTCCAGCTTGGTATCAGAGCCAGAGCGTAGCAGCGGCAGCAGAAGACTGGCGTAAAGGTGCCAGACAACGCAGGCGGACCCCCATACGCGCCTGTGTAGGGGAAATGCTGCCGGATTTTTTCCGGCAGCATTGACCTGCCTGGTGACGGCGTCAGATATATTCCCACGGCCACTAGGCCAGGGAAAATGCTGCCGGATTTTTCCGGCAGCAATGACCCTCACGCTTGACGCGAGGAGGTGAGCGACAGGTCACGTCTGACATCAACGAACGACGACGCACGTGACTTAGGTGCCATGACTGGCACCAGCAAGCAGCAGCAGCGGCCAGTAGCAGTAGCAGCGGCAGACAACTATAGCGAGCAGTGGCAGCAGCCGTAAGCCGCAGCTGCGTGTAGGAGTAGCAGCTATCAACAGTAGCAGCTCGCAGCAGCAGCAGCAGCAGCCCGCACCAGCTGTCAGTAGCAGCAGCAGCAGCAGCAGCTCATAGCAGCAGCAGCAGCAGCTTACAGCAGCAGCAGTCCGTGGGGACAAGCAACAGCGGCGGCCAGCAGCAGCAACATCAGTAGCCGGTGTAGTAGCAGCAGTAGCGAGCTACTGCTACCCGCTGCCCGCAGCTCGTCGCGAGCAGCAAGCTGCAGGAAGCGAGCTCGCTACTCGTTGCAATCAGCGGGCTGCTGGCAGCAAGCAGCGAGCCTGCTGCTCGCTGCCCGCTGCCCACAGCGAGCAGCGAGCTCGCTGAGCAGAAGGAAAGAAAAATAGAAAGAAAGAAAAAAAACACCAGAAAAAATCGCCCACCACGTCAATAGCTGCCTTAGCTACTATAGCAGCCGTAGCAGCTTGCAGCAACAATAGCAGCACCAGCAGCAATAGCAGCAGCAGCAACACCAGTAGCAGCACCAGCAGCAGCAGCAGCAACAGCTACAATAGCTACAACAGCATTAGCAGCAGCTGCATCAACAGCAGCAACAGCAGCAACAGTAGCTGCTTCAACAGCACTAGCTGCTTTAACAGTTGCAGTTGCATCTGCAACAGCAACAGCGGCAGCTGCATCTGCAGCAGGAGCACCACCAGCAGCGGCCTCAGCAACAACCGTTGCTGATGTCAACAGCCGTTCAGCTGACGTTACTACTGACGTCACTGCTGATGTCATCAACCAAAGGCAATCTGGCGACTAGTTCTGGAGCTGGGAACTCTGCTTCCAGATCTGGGCATAGGATGAGGGCTTATGGCCGTACTACGTTCTTCCCTCCGAATCCACCCAGGCCGACCAGGTCTATGATGCCAGTCGCGCCGTGCGTGCTCTTGTCCCCGTTGCCCCTCCAGCCTCACGCCTCGCCCTCGAGCCCTTCCTTGGCGACCTCACCACCGGAGCCCTCCCTGACCCAGCAACAGCCTGACACGTACTCACTCGCCCTCATCGCCTAACCAGCGATGCTGAGACCAGCTGTCTGCTGTGGGAGTTCAACTCCCGTCGCATGGGGGAGAGCGAGATGGTCACCTCCTACTGGCAGCGCGCAGAGGACCTACTCCGCCGCCTTAGAGACCCCGCGCCACCTCCCCTCTCTGCTCTCTCGACCATCAAGCGCGGCACCACCGCCTCCTTCTCCGCCGTCTTCGTCCACTACTCGCGGGACGTTCTCAAGGCCATGGCCGCCCAGGGTACTCACATGCCCTGGGCGTACAAGCTCTTCCTCCGCGTTGAGGAAGCTCGTTAGGAGTCACACATCCATCGCACAGAGTCCCGTGCCTCCCCTGCCGTCGCCGCTCCTGCAGTCGCGATAATGATGATCGCCGCCCCTGCAGCAGCAGCAGCATCCTGTGGCGCCTCCTCCTCTACCAAGAAGAAGAAGAAGGGCAAGAAGGGCAAGGGCACTCAGCAGCAGACCAGCGGATCTGGCAGCGCCAACCTTGTTTGCCATAACTGTGGCCAGTCTGGACACGGATGGTACACATGTCCGCTTCCAATTGACGAGGCTCGTGTCATCGCCAACATGCATCGCCAATGCGAGTGTGAGAACTAAGCTACGAAGAGATTGAGACCAACTGCGCTTTGCTTCGTTAAGCGTGGAGCACGTGAGGTCCAAAAACCCTAATGCGAAGTCGAAAAAATAGTACAAATCCTCTAGTAACAACACTTCCCCTTATTACGGGTGAGACTCGATAGTCGAGTCTCACCCATCGGCGGCAAGCTTTGCTCGCCGCCGCTCGACGAGGTGCGAGGGCGAAATTGCCCTGTGTGCCCAGAAAAGGTGCGTTCGCACCTTCGAAGTCAAAAACTAGGTCAGAGAGTAGGAAACCTAAACTAGACCTACAAACATGCAAGTTGGGGTCTAATCTAGGTCGCGCATCACAGCGAGCATAGTATGCCACATAAATCACAAGGACACAAATAGGTTTGCTAGCGGGGGCAGGCAAGGGTCGACGGCCGGCAGAGCGCGTGAGACAAGGGAGCAACGCCACCACGTGACAGGCTTGGCGCACACGTGTCTCCGCAATCACCGTGGATCTCCACCGACCGCCGATTCCTCATGCGCTGCACACCCGAGGGCACATACGCACGATAATATATACAAAGGGTTATCACGCCCCCTTGGCCGAGGGTGTTGCAGGCATACAACCAAGCAGATGGAGTTGAGACATAAGGGAGGATGATGGAAGTGCCTTAGTGAGAAAGTCAGCGAGTTGCTCACTTCCAGGCACAGCNGCTTGGCGCACACGTGTCTCCGCAATCACCGTGGATCTCCACCGACCGCCGATTCCACATGCGCTGCACACCCGAGGGCACATACGCACGATAATATATACAAAGGGTTATCACGCCCCCTTGGCCGAGGGTGTTGCAGGCATACAACCAAGCAGATGGAGTTGAGACATAAGGGAGGATGATGGAAGTGCCTTAGTGAGAAAGTCAGCGAGTTGCTCACTTCCAGGCACAGCACACACTTGGACAATGTCTGCTTCCACTGCTTCTCGGACAAAGTGATGTTCAATGCCTATGTGCGTAGTGTGTGGATGCAGCACACCGTCATTTGCCGTGATGCGACGTGTAGCAGAGCTATCGCTATACAGTGGTACGGCCCCCACAACCATGCCCAGCTCCCCCAACAGCCGTTGCAGCCAAGTTGCTTCACATGTGGCTTCTCCCAATGCCATGTACTCTGCTTCAGCCATACTGCGTGCAACACATGACTGCTTTGCACTACGCCATGACACAGTGGTACCCCACAAACGGAAGACATACCCCCCCGACTGCGTGCATTGCGGTCTCGTGCATAGTCACTGTCACAGTACCCATCGAGCAAGGGACCAGTACGAGGGGAGAAGACGAGGCCCATGGATGCAATGTCAAACACATAACGCAGAAGTTTCAACAAAGCCTTTTGATGTGCACTGCGGGGTTGCTGACTGAACTGGGCAAGAGTGTTCACTGCACAGGCAATATCCGGTCGAGTGGTGGAGGAAAGGTAGGTGAGACTGCCAGTGATCTGCCTGTACAGTGTAGGATCAGTGTCTGGTCTGTAGTCTGTGGTGCAAGGGTCAAGAAGGTGTCCATAGATGTCTGGGCTCATCGGTGAATGCTGTGCAGGGAGATGTTGAACAAGGTGAGAGAATCGGTCTGTTAAGTGTGCTATGAACCGTCCCTGGTGTAATGTTAAGGTGCGTGCAGCTCTGTTGCGCGTGATAGTCATGCCCAGGAAATTGTGTGCCTCTCCCAGGTCAGTCATGCGGTAGTGTGCAGTAAGTAGGGCTTTGTGTCTTGAACAAGAGTGAGAGAGGGCGAAAGAATCAGTAGATCATCTACATAGACGAGAAGGACAACTGGAGTGCCGCGAACACTGCGAATGAATAGGGAGGGATCAGACAAACTTTGTAGAAATCCTCCAAGTTCTAGTGTTTGGCTGATTTCTTTGTTCCAACACCGTGGTGCCTGTTTCAGTCCATACAGTGCTTTCAGTAGAAGCCAAACTCTGTCTGTTCCGTCCGTGAACCCTGGTGGTTGTTCCACATAAATCTCCTCTTCTAGTGGTCCGTTCAAAAAGGCGTTCTTGACGTCCATTTGGTGTATTTCCCAGTCCTCGTGAGCCGCAACTCCCAGCATCGCGCGACCTGATGTGTGTTTGCCCACAGTGGCGTAAGTGTCCGTAAAGTCTTGTCCTGGTATTTGGTGGAAACCCTTGGCCACCAGTCGAGCCTTGTATTTCTCAAACAGGCCCTGGACATTCCGTTTGACTTTGAACACCCACTTTAGGTCAATGGCTTTGCGTCCGGGGGGAAGAGGCACCTGTTGATAAACTTCATGCTCAAGAAGAGCGTTCAGCTCATCGATCATAGCCTTTTCCCACTCTGTTGCATCAGGGCGCCCCCTTGCCTCTTCGACGGTGAGAGGTTCTGGGTGGACAGTCACAGGTTGTGTGGGACCAGCTGTATGATAAAACTGTCTGTAATTCACCCTGGCCACGTTCCGCTGTGAACGACGGACTGGATCAGGCTGGACAGATCTGTTTTGTACTGGGGTCAGACCAGGTGGCGACCCTACGGAGTCTGCACTGGTGCTTGCAAGGTCAGCCGGTGTAAGCAAGTCAGTAGGGACCGGTGTGTCTTGGGCCGTGACCTTGTGCTCTCTCGACGGTCGTGTAACCTTAGGTTGTGTGGTGGGGACAAAGATGGGGACACTCACGTACTCGGGGTATCGTTCAGGAACAGTGAGCACAGGTGCATGCTTGAGTCCCTTGAACGCCTTGTATGGCATGTGTTCTAGGAAGGACGCATCACGACTCTCGAGAAACGTATGCTGCACGGGATCCCAAAACNGTTGTGGGTCAGCAAGCCACACACACGCCATAGTGCCCCACACCCGTGCAGGACGTAAATCTGCCTTCTGCTTGAACCATCTCTCCCAGGGAGTGACGGTCCTGGGCAGAGGCCCTTGGGGTATTCTGTTCCACACCCAAGTAATACACTTGACAGCTTCTTCCCAGAATCCAAAGGTCAGGCCAGACTCTGCCAGCAGGGTACGCAACGTATCGCCTAACGTTCTATGCCATCTTTCGGCCACCCCGTTTTGTTGAGGTGTATACGGTGCGGTAGTTTGATGCACAATGCCTCTAGCTTTTAGGTTTGTTTCTAGTGGGCCTAGAAATTCTCCACCCCTGTCTGTACGGAGGATGCGTAGAGAGCACCCAGTCTGTCGCTTAGCAAGGGGAATCCACTCCATGATTGCCCGTTGTGCATCTGCTTTGGTTTTGAGCAAGAACGCCCAGCGGAAGCGACTGTAGTCATCTGTCAGTGTGAGAACGTACAGTGACGCGTACTGGACTGAGGGGATCGGCATGGGTCCAGTTAAGTCAGCATGCACCAGTTCAAGGGGTACCTCGCTGACATGTTGTGACAAAGGAAAGCTCTGTCGGTGTGCCTTTCCTTCTTGACAGTTCAGANTGTTGATGTGGGCCAGTCTTCTGTGGATGAGCTCAGTGTGCTTTGGGTCTGTTTTGGTCATGATATGGGTCTGTGGACGGTTGGAGGGCAATGCTGGGAATAGGGTCAAGCGGTACAGCATGTCAGTATGCAAGGGTCCGTCAGCCAACAACGCACCGTGTGCATCAAACAGCATGCATTTTTCTGCTTGTGTCAGCGTTGACATGCCCAATTGGCGATCCAACTGCCCCCCTGACAACAGGTTCACCTTCAGCCGAGGAACATACAAAACCCCAGTCAGCCACATTACCCCTCCCAGTGCTTGCAATGCAACAGTCCCAATGCCCTCCACCCTCAACACCTCCCCTGAACCCGTCCGCACTCCTTCCACATCATGAGTGGCATACAGAGACACAAACAACTGACGATGAGGTGACATGTGATGTGACGCTGATTTATCAAACAACCACTCATGCATGGGCAAGACATGTGATGTAGTGATGTGCGTGTGCCCAAGGCGCGGACCTGGCTGGGAAGCTGCAGTAGTCTCTCGAGGAAAGGTGATGGACACAGCTTCCTGCACGTCGGAAGTGTGCCAGGTCGCCATGTCGTCGTACACGCGCTGGGCCCACCCTGGGACAGGCACCGGAGCCGTGGCGAACGATGGCACTGGCAGCCCATAAGGTCCAGGCTGTGGCGTCATCTGCTGCAGAGGCTGCGGGTGAAGCTGATGATAAGGCGTCAGTCCAAAGGTGGCTGCTGCTACAGGTTGGTAGGGGTGCACCCCAGGTGGCCCATATCCACCGTAGTGCTGCACTGGGGGAAGCTGCTGCAGTGGCTGATGCTGCTGCTGTACCTGCCTCTGCTGTTGCTGTGTCTGCCTCTGCTGCTGCTGTGCTTGCTGCTGCTGTTGTTTCTCCATCATCTGCCAGTTTAACACCTGCTCTTTCCATCGGTACGGTCAGATTGACAATCTGAATAGCCATCATCCGAAAAACCCAAGGGACTTATCCTTGAACAAGGACAGTGCATGCCTGGTCTGTTGGACAGGACCCAGGGGACTTGCTCCATATGAGCAGTGCATGCCTGGTCCGTCCACTACTTGCCAATTCTGGAGACTAGTGGCCAAGGGGCATTCATGTAACAACAATCTCTCCCTTGCACCTCTGGCCACTTGTCCTGTCTTCAGTCTTTGTCACATACGCTCTTCATGCCGATACCCTGTCTTCCTGCAAGGTGGAGTTCTCGGTCAAGGGGTTTTGTCAGCATGTCTGTCCGGTTGAGCTTGGACGCAACGTGCTCCAGCTCCAGCACTCCCTTAGCGACCAGGTCGCGATTGAAGTGGTACCGAACTTTGATGTGTTTTGTCTTCCGCGTCAAGGTGCCGTTTTTGGACATGTCGATGGCAGACTTGTTGTCCACCTTGACCACCGTTGCGGCCGATTGAGGTGCTCGTATCTCTTGGAGCAGGCTGCATAGCCACATTATCTCCTTGCACGCTTCCGCTAGAGCGATGTACTTTGCTTCGGCAGTGGAGAGGGAGACGCAGTCCTGCTTGCGACTTGCCCATGACACGGCTCCTCCGTTCAACACGCACACGTAGCCCGACGTGGACTTGCGGTTGTCGACATTCCCGGCCCAATCTGCATTGGTATACACCATGAGCCGCAAGGATTCCGACTGTGGCACCACACCATACTGGATGCCCAAGTGCCGCGTGCCCTTGACGTAGCGAAAGATCCGCTTCACTTTTTGCCAGTGTTGTGGCCCAGGATTGGCCACATACCTGCTCATCTTCCCCACAACGTGGCAGATGTCGGGGCGATTCGCGACCATCGCGTGCATTAGACTGCCCACGGCAGACTGATATGGCAGGCCTGCCATGTGGACCTGCTCTGCTTTGTTGGTAGGAGCGGCACCTGAGGTGAGGATGCAATCTGCTGCCATGGGGGTGCTGACAGGTTTGCAGTCCTCCATGTCGTACCGCTTGAGGATGTGATCAATGCATTTGGTCTGGCTCAGCCTGATGGTGCCGGCTGAGCGATCCCGCGTGACACTGATGCCTAGGTAGTACTCAAGAGGTCCCAGGTCTTTCATCTGGAACCGGCTGCTCAGCTGCATCTTGATGTTCTTCAGCAGCTTTGTCGATGATGCGTAGATGATGAGGTCATCGACGTAAAGAGCCACCAAGACAAGGCCATCCNTTGCAAACGTTTCCGGGTGGTGCATCCACCTCCTCAGGCACCTCCATCAGGACTTCTTTGTCAAGCTTTCCATAGAGAAATGCAGTCTTGACATCCATCAGGTGAACCTCTAAGTTCTTGGCTGCTACTGTTGCGAGGAGAGACCGGATCGTTGCAAAGGTGACGACGGGCACATACGTCTCATTGTACTCGCTCCCTGGCCGCTGCGCAAAACCCTTGGCCACCAACTGCGCCTTGTGGCGGTCGATGGTCCCATCCTGCTTCAGCTTCTTGACCATGACCCACTTGCACCCTACAACGTGAGCGCCAGCGGGCCGGTCCACCAGCTTCCATGTCCTGTTCTCCTTGTGCGAGGCCAACTCGCTTTCGATGGCGGCCTTCCACTTGGCCCCATCCGGTAGAGCAAGTGCTTCTGCCACTGTGGACGGCTCTCCCTGAGTCACGAAGGCGTAACTCAGACCAGTCTTCTCACCAGTTGTAGCATCATATTGTTGTGGTGGGATAGATAAGCGCGAGCTGCGTCTTACTGCGTGATGCTACGACGGCTGCTGCTACTGCTCTTGCTGCTGCTCCTCCTGCTACTGCTCTTGCTGCTCTGGTTCTCTTACCACAGACTCTCCCTCAGTGGAAGAGTCCTCATCATCATCAGAGGAGGAATATGAATCAACATCAGAGTCCTCTGTTGTGGCTCTCCCTGAAGCTACCACTCCTCTTGCCTCTGTTGCCTTAATGCTGCTCCACCCCTGTGGTGCCTCATCGCCTGTCTCCAGTGAAACCAGCCGAGCGTTGTTTATCCTGGTTGCATAGCATGGGTGAGAGCTGCATCAGATGGATATGAGCAACGCCTTCCTCCATGGCTTACTGGAGGGCGAGGAGCTCTACATGGTGTAGACCCCAGGCTTTGACGACGGCTCTGGCAAGGTCTGGAAGTTGCAGAAAGCCCTCTATGGCTTGAAGCAGTCACCGCGCTGCTGGAACCAGGAGATCAGTCATACGCTCTTGAGCGATGGCCTCCTTCAAAGCTCTGCTGATCCCGCGCTGTTCATGAGCCTGCGAGGTCAGACGCTCGTCGCCGTCTTGGTCTATGTTGCCGACCTGCTCATTGCATCACCAGATGCGGCTGCCATCCAGCAGGTCAAGCACCTGCTGCACGCTGCCTACCAGATGAAAGACCTCAGGCCAGCGCGAGTCTTTCTGGGCATGGAGCTTGAGCATGATCGCTCTGCAAGCATACTGCATGTCCATCAGGCTGTCTACGTCAGCACCGTGTCCGGAAACTTCTCTCAGGACATGTCCCTCGTGCCGAGAGCATCCTCACCCATGTCGCCCGACAGTCAGGCGATGCTCAAAAGCTCCGATCTAACTATGGTGGGGGAGCCAGTAGACGTGACTGCGTATTTGTGTGTCATCGGGTCACTGATGTTCCTGGCGACGACGATGCGTCCCGACATCGCGTTTGCCGTCAACCTCCTAGCTCAGTTCTCTCAGGAATCGCATCACCTCCACTTCAAGGCCGCGATGGGAGTACTGTGCTATGTTGTCACGACACCACGGCGAGGTCTCATGTTCCGCCGATAGCCGTCTGTTGTTGCGNGGTGCATTGCACGTAGCACCGTTGATGCTGAGTACATAGCCCTTGGTTTAGGCGCATGTGAGAGCGTGTGGCTGCGTCGTCTATTGTCCGAGCTGCGTCAGCCCGTCGCGTCCATCATGCTGCATTGTGACAATGAGAGTGCCATGGCCATCGCCGACAATGATGGCGTGCATCATACACGCACAAAGCATATCAAAGTTGAGTATCACTATGTGCGTTCGTTGTTGCATGACGGTAGCATCATCATTGTGTGGGTTGAGACAGCACGACAGTTGGCTTACTTCTTGACCAAGGCACTGAAGCGCGACTCGTTCAAGAAGGCTGTGATTTTAGGCGGCGTGTGTTCGTGAGTTGTACCTTTTTTCATCGCTTCCGTATCCATGTGCCCTGGGGGAGTTTTTCCGTCGCATGTGATGCTGCTTGCCCATGTGCACTGCGCCTGTGAGTCATGGGGGAGTGCTGGGTTTTCCGCGTCTCTAATTATACTCTGTTGTGTCCTCCCGGCTTGTGTACATTGGCGTGCAGATGACTGACGACAAGACTTGACGCCGCTGGAGTGTCGTCCAGTGGAGGCGACGCACGCTTAGGCGTACTCGCAGTTCGCTAGAGCCTCCTCCCTACGTCAACGTGCTCAGCTGCATCGACAGGCCTCCTTGGCGGTCGAGCCGCCGGCAGTCACTGGCTCCGCAGAGGGCGTCTGCGTGCTTGTGGTACTGGATGTGACTGTGCTGTTGTATCTATAGCGTCATGCTCTGCCTAGGGTCCATGTTTCATATTGCGGGGCACTGTTTGGCACCTTGGGATCAGCGTAGGCACTGCCTGGGTTCGGGCAGTCATAACTCTTTGCTACTATTTTTCTAGCTGTTTCTGATCGCACGGCTGCGTTCGCAGCGTCGGTATCATGGTATGGGTCAGTTTTCAGGCAAAATGGATGATGCTCGGGTTTTGGGCTGTCGGCCGTCTGGCAGGCCTGATCGAGAAAACCTGTCAGCCTGAAAAAAGAGCTGTTTTATGATTGGCTGGTGATCTGAGTAACAAGCTCTACAGAGCTGGGGGGAGAGCTAGAGCTTGGAGGGGTCTCCCATTGTTGTTCATTTTTGATTACTAATCAGTCATTTCCTGTTCTCAGGTGCTTTCTGGCGCTAACTTTGGTGCGCGCATCTCTGAGTAACAAACCGAGAGCTCACAGACTCTAGCGCAGCAGACTGAGGGGGCAGCAGACTTGAGCAACAAGCGTGGAAGCCTGCACGCTGCATCAACAACGCTACTACCTCAACCTGCTGCATAGATTCCAGCTGACAGAGCCGAGTACGCAGCCTGTTGTCAGTTAGCTTCAGACAATTTGCCAACGGTGCAAGACACTCCAGCAAAGGAGCAACCATGTGATTAGGGACATCCTTAATCACCTGTAAGCTCCCCAATTCCCCGTAAAACGCATCACTAGAGTTAGCAAGTTGCTTCTGGCAGAACGCCTTCGACACCAGGAGCACCTGCATGGTCAGCAAAGGTTGCTTGCAAATGCTTGGCACCACGTCGCGTCTCATCCTCGGCTGCCTCCCAGGCAGTCACTAGCTAGAAACTGCTAGAGCACATGTTGGGGCTGTAGCATTGTTGATGTAGTGTGCGGGCTTCCATGCTCGTTGCTTAGTCTGTTGTCCCCTCAGTCTGCCGCTCTAGAGTCAGTCTGAGTGTTTTTGGTTTGTTACTCAGAAGTGCGCACGCCAGTGTTAGTGCCAAAAAGCAGCTGACAATTGAAAGTGACGGATTAGGAATGAAGAATGAGACAGAATGGGAGACCCCTCCAAGTTGTAGCTCCCCCCAGGTCTGTAGAGCTTGTTACTCAACTAACAAGCCAATCCAAAGGAGGACCATTTTCTGGCAGGCATGGTTTTTCTCAGTGAGCCCTACTAGATGGCTGACAACCCAAAACCCGGACGTAGTCCGTTTTGTCTAAAAACTGGACTACACCATAATCCTGATGCTGCGAACGTAGTCGTGAGGTCAGAAACAGCTAGAAAAACAAGAGCAAGGAGTTATAGCTGCCCGACCTTGGGCAGTGCTTACGATAGTCCATGGTGCCAAACAATACCATGCTAACATGAGACTTGGACCCAAAGCAGAGCCAGACGCTGCAGACGCAATGGCACAGTTAGATCTAGCGATGGGTGCTTGCAGACACCATCTACAATGGCAGTGACCGGCAGCGGTCTGACTGCCGAGGAAGCCTCTGATGGAGCTGAGAGCGTCGTCGTAGGGAGGAGGCTCCAGTGAACTGCGAGTAGCCCTTAGCGTGCGTCGGCTTCACAGGATGACACTCCAACAGTGTCGAGTCTCGCCGTTTGTCACGTGTACTCCGACGTACACAAGCCGGGAAGACACAACAGAGCACAATGAGAGATGCGATAAAACCAACACTCCTCCATGACTCACAGGCGCAGTGCACATGGATAGGCGTCGTGGCAAATAGACTCACGGACACACGCCAACCAAAGCTACAACCTGCCGTGCTGTCTCAACCTACACAATATTGACGCTGCCGTCATGCAACAACGAATGCACATAGTGGTACTCAACACTGATGTGCTTTATGCGTGTGTGATACACGTTATCATTGCTGACGATGGCCATGAGACTCTCATTGTCACAATACAACGCGATGGATGTAAGGGAACTCGGACAATAAACGACGCAACCACATGATGTCACATGTGCTTGAGCCAAGGGCTATGTACTCAGCAACAACAGTGCTACGTGCAATGCACCCTTGCTTGCCATTGCGCCAGGACATAACCGTGCCGC
>SZWC01006296.1:0-12991 GCA_023375785.1 Penium margaritaceum | reverse complement strand
GGTGCGGCTCGTTGGCGGCGTCCCTGTGTAAGCCCGCTATGGGCTCATTTGTAATCTGTCCTTGCTCTTTCATGTTATGCGTTCCAGACGTAGCCAAATTCTGGACATTTTCCATTGCACTCACACACAAAGCTCATGTTTGTGTTTGCATGTATGTGCATGCCCTAATTGAATTCTATCCTAGAATCAGAGCACAGGGGGGCGTGTGAGCAACAGAAGCACCAGAAGCAATAGTAGTGGGTGGAACACAGAGATAACGGGCCACGTGCCGCCACGCTGGCAACAGCGTGAGGGAGTGCAAAGTGACTGTACGTGAACGCCACAGGGGTGGTGAGTAGTGCATAGTAGCATTAGCAGCCACGGCAGCATCAGCAGTAGCAGGAGCAGACACAGTGGGGGCAGCTGTGGTGTTGTGCAAAAGGAGAAGTGGCCGCAGAGCAGCCGCTCATTGCAAGAGCAACAATGGCGGCAATAGCAGCAGCAATAGCAACAGCGGCGGGCGGAAGCATTTTCATCAATTGTGCCTTAGGTAGGAGTAGTAGTAGTGGCAGCTGTTGTGCCACGCAGCAGCAGTAGTGGCAGCTGCCGTGCCGCGCAGCAGCAAGAGCAGCAACTGCAGGTGCAACAACGGTGATTGTAGCAATAGCGCATAGCACCAGCAACATCAGTACCTACAACAACGGCGGTAGTAGCAGCCGCTACAGTAGGGGCGACAGCAGCACTAGCGTGTAGTAGCGACGGTTGTAGGAGTGACAACAGTAGCAATATCAACGCACAGAAACAGTAGCACTGGCGGCAAAAGCAATGCCTATGGCTCCAGCATCAACGGCGGTAGCAGCAAGTAGTAGCGATAGCAACAAGCAATAGGTGTGGCAGAAGCAAGTAGCAGCGGCGACATCAAAACAATAGTAGAAGCAGCAACAGCGAAAGCAGCAGTAGCAGTAGCGAGTATCGCAAGTGCACCCTCTGCCACGGCTGCTGCTGCTGAAGGACCTCGCGGCCAATATTCAAGGGTCCCCCTCGGAGGGGCCCCCTTGAGCCCCCATGGAGGGGCATCCTTGGAGGGAGCCTGTTGGCCATGTCGAGCCTCCCCTCTCGAGGTCCCCTCGGAGGGATCCGTGAGCCCCCTTGGCTTTGTCTGCCCCGTCGGCCAACTGACGGAGGGGACCGATGGCAAGAGAGTGGCGGAAGTCCCCCCCTCTCCCCCCTTGTCTGTTTGCTCCTCGCACCCACCCCATTTCCTTCCAAGGGAGCGGGGTGCACCGGAGGGGTAGCAACAACAGCTTCCACAGTTGCAGCGGTGTTGGCGGTGGAATGGCGACGTCTGCATAGAGCAAAGCAGTTGCAACAACACTTGTTTTCTCTCCTTCCTAGCCGACAGCGTACTGTCGTCGGCAGCGACTTCTGTTTTGAGACGCGCTGTGGACCGACGTCTCTCTGGGGCCCGTGGATAGGTCCCCACACTTAAATCCGTAGGATCGACAACTTGTTCGGGTTTGTCCATCTTCGAGGGCTTGGTCGTGTACCGCTTGGAGTAGCAGCCGCATCTACAGCTGCCACACCTTCAGTTATTGGAGTAAACTTTGCTCAATTCGTGGCAACGACACTAGTAGCCGTAGCTGGTCAGACTCCCTTCTCTAGGCATGCTGTGGTAATGTACCACGCCCCATCTGATTACACTTGCTGACCCCGACGCCGAGACGTACAGGAATGACAGTGTCTAATTGTCTCATCCACTCTTGTGGCTTCGTTCTTACCACTGGGAGTAGGTTCCCTCGGCACGTATCCATCGTCTGTCGCACGAGATGAGTTCGCAGACATCTGAATAGGTGTCCTGCGCGTTTGCCTGCTACTACTATGTTGATGGACGTCATGGTTGGCGTCGCTGCTCGACACGCCTTCGCAGCTAGCATCCACCATGGCTTTAGCCTCTTCTGAGCATGCGTCTTCCATACCATGCGGATCTGCCAACGTTGGTAGATCCCATAGCTGGACCTTTAGTGACCATATTCGTCAAGATCAATGGTCTTAAACAGATGGTACGTTGATTTTTTCACCTTGTTGTCGTCGAGCGCGCTTCTGCTACTAGTTTTTCAACAACCTCCTTGATCACATCTCCTTCATCGTTTCCTCCTTTCTCATGCGATGGTGTCCCTTCACCTCCACTTGCCGATTAGTCCCAAGCTGCCACTGTTGGCTCTAGTGGGTGTGGAGGCACCCTCAAGGATGCCTAGCTCTCTGGGATACACGCTACCAAGGTTTGGGCAGCCAGTGGACAACAAAGGTGAAGAGTGTGGAGCACAAGGATCACGGGCAAGAGTGGGCAGAACTCGTCGCACTCAGTAGATCTGAATCGAAACACGTTTTTGTTACTCAGCATAGTGAGATTACATCAAATCCTTATAGCTTGTGATTGAAGCTTTCTAACGCATCCAAGCACGCCCAAAACGGAGCAGTAGAGCCCCTGCTACGGCCGTCGAAGTAACCCTTGGTGGAGCCGCCCACCTGGCCTTGCACTCTAGGCAACGGGAGGCGCTTCGACGATGACCCGTCGAAGCGCCTTTCTTCGCCCAGAAGTCAACAAGAAGTTCATCCTGGTCAAGGAGGTCCTTATGGTCACCTCATTCATGCCCCTGGTGCATTTGGAGGCCAGTAGGAATGAACTCGGATCCCTGGCGGTGGAATATCCTGCCACCCATGGCGGGTACCAGATTCCACTCACCCAACACCCGTTTTTCGGGCTAGGCTAACTTTCTGAATACTCACTCAAATCAAGCAATTCAAAGCTCGATCCTGCATGGAAAAATCCAAGGAATCCAAACCTAAAGTCAGATCAGGTGTTTGACCACTCCTCAGTGGTCAAACCAGGGAGTGCACTCAACGGAACTCATGGCAAGGGGCACACCATATCAACAATCTCCCCCTTGCACCGCAGCCTTGATGCCCTGTCCTTGGAACCTGTAGCATTTTAAACTTCACAGTGCAGACCGAGCTCCATGCAACTTACGGCGTGCCTGTCCTTGGGCTGTGCCTTGGTCATGGCATCGGCGAGCATGCGCTTAGTGCCACAATGCACAATAGCCGCATCTCCCTTCGCCACCAAGTCCCGCGCATAGTGATGACGGATCTCGATGTGCTTGGTCCTCCTGTGCAGCACCGGGTTCTGGGTCAGACTGATGGCACTCATGTTGTCCACATTGAGTACCGTCGGCTTCCTTTGCGGCACGCCGATCTCCTTTAGCAGCCGACGCAGCCACACCGCCTCCTTTGCGGCTTCTGCGAGCGCGATGTACTCCGCTTTGGTGCTGGACAGCGCCACGCAATCCTGCTTCCTGCTTGCCCATGAAACTGCTGCACCACGAAGCACAAACACGTACCCCGACATTGATTTCCTGTCATCCACATCACCAGCCCAGTCGGCATCCGAGTAGCCGACCAACTTAAGGGAGTCATCACGCGCTCGCCCTCCAAACACGAGTCGCAACTGTTTTTTTTCCTTGAGATAGCGGAGTATCCGCTTCACCGCTTGCCAATGCAACGGCCCGGGGTCAGCAACGTAGCAGCTCACTTGGCCCTCCGTGAAGGCCAGGTCGGGCCGCGTCGCCACCATGGCTTACATGATGCTCCCCACTGTGGACTGGTATGGTACACCTGCCATCTCCTCCTTCTCCTCGTCCGTGCTCGGGCCCATGCTTGAGCTCAGCTCACACGTGGTGGTCATGGGTGTGCCGATGGGGTTGCACTCCTCCATGTTGTAGCGGCGGAGCACCTCTTGCACGTACTTTGCCTGCCCCATCTCCAGCGTGGGTGCTTTGCGGTCCCTCTTGATGGCGACACCGAGGTAGTACTCGAGCTCGCCCATGTCGGTCATTTTGAACCGACCGCCGAGCTGCCGCTTCAGGTTCACCAACTCCTCCATGTCCGATGACACGAGGATGAGGTCATCCACGTAGAGGACCACGATCTGGTGCAACCCCGGCTGCTTGCGCACGTATACGCTTTGATCGGCCTTGCAGCGCTTAAAGCCAAGCTCGGCCATGAAGCCGTCCATTTTCAGGTACCACATGAGTGGCGCTTGCTTCAGTCCATAGAGCGCCTTGCGAAGCCGGCACACCTTCCCCGGCGGTGCGTCCACCCCCTTCGGCACCTCCATAAGGACCTCCTTGTCCAGGTCACCATTGAGAAACGCGGTTTTCACGTCCATTTGGTGGACTTCGTAGTCACGCGCTGCCGCCACCGAGAGGATGGAACGGATGGAGGCGAACTTAGCCACCGGCGCGAAGGTTTCATCGTAGTGTTCACCTTTTCGCTGGGCGTACCCCTTCGCCACCAGCCGCGCCTTGTACCGCTCCACCTTCCCCTCCTTGGTGAGCTTCTTCTTGAAGATCCACTTGGAGCCGATGATTTTCGCGCCCTCCGGCCTATCAATCAGCTGCCAAGTACCGTTCTCTTCGTGGGAGGCGAGCTCAGATTTTATGGCTCCCTCCCACTCCGCCCCATCCTTCTGCTACAACGCCTCCTTGACGGTCTCAGGTTCCTCTTGCGCAAAGAACGCTCAAGCAAACCCAGTCCAGGTGCCCTGTGCGGCATCGTACCGTTTTGCCGTCCTCCTTGCGCGTTTGCTTCTCCGGGGCTGCTGCTGTTGAGGCTGCTGCTGCTGCTGCCCTCTTGCGGCGCCACTTGCACCGCTGGCCTGCTCCCCCTCTCTCGGGGACCGTGGAGATACGGGCTCACTCCCTTCCTCCTGGTTCAGCTCCACTGCTACCGGCGCTTTGGACTCATTGTCTGACTCGGCTGAATGCAAATCAGCCGCTCCCCCATCCCTCGGATGGTTACCGCCGGTTGGAGCCAATGGGACGTCACCCTCTTTTGCATCCTCCGGCGTCTCCCCCTCAAGGAGTGGCAGCCACTCCCCCCGATTGGAGAGACCGGCGTCCTTGTCCGTCCAACGACTCTCCTCGTCAAACGTGACGTCGTGACTCTTCATGATCTGTTGCCTCCGCGGGTCGAAGAGCCGGTACGCCTTGATCCCGCTCTCGTACCCGACGAAGATGCATCGGCGAGTCCGCGGGTCCAGCTTGCCCCGCCCCTCCCGTGCGTGCACAACAGCATGTGCAACACAACCAAAAGTGCGGAGGTGTGCCACAGTTGGCTTCCTCCCGCTCCACACTTCTTGTGGCGTCTTCCACACCTTGGACTCCACGTCCTTTAGCGGCTTCGTCGGCGTCAGATTCATGATGTACGCCGCTGTCCGTGCCGCCTCGCCCCAGTACCGCTACGCGAGGCCGGCATCTCTCAGCATGGACCGGACCATGTTGAGGATGGTGCGGTTTACCCTCTCGGCGATGCCGTTCTGCTGCGGAGAGTGTGGCGTAGTTTTCTGCCACGCGATCCCCTTGTTCTTCATCCATGCCGAGCAGCCCTCGTACTCGCCACCGTTGTCGCTCCGGAATGCCTTCACCTTCAACTCCGTTTGCCGCTCCACAGCCGCCACGAATTCCTACATGCATGACAAGACATCACTCTTCCTCTTGATGATGTAGAGGTAGAGCTTGCGGCTGTGGTCGTCGATGAAGGTGACGAAGTAGCGCGCCCCACCAATGGAGGGCTCGAACGGTCCACACACATATGTGTGCACCACTTCCAACTTCGCCGATGCACGCGTCCCTTTGCCATCAAACGGCTGCCGTGTCGCCTTGCCCACCACGTATGGCTCGCACACGACATTTTTGGCTGCATCGAGGCCCTTGACCTCAAGACCCCGCACCACTTCTTTCTTTGCCATGTCCCTCACAGTTGAGGGAGCGATGTGACATAGGCTGCGGTGCCATAGGTCTAGATTTCCTTCATCCTTTGTCACGAGGTTGACGGCGTCAGTCCTTACCGCATCCGCAAGGACCTTGGTGCGAAGAAGGTACAGGTCCTCCTCCCTCTTGCTACGTGCAATCACCTCGCCATCCCCCTCCTTCCGGATGAAGGCCTCTTTCTTGTTGAAGAGTACCTTGAGCCCCTTGTCGGTAAGGCGGCTCACTGACAGCAGGTTTGCCCCAAAGTTGGGCATGCGGAGCACGTCGTAGATGGTGCACGGAATGACTTTCCTGTTCACCACCGACTCAATGCGAACATTGCCTTCGCCCGCGGCCAACTCTGTTTTTTCGTTGGCCACTGTCATGCGTCGCTCGGTGGCGCCGTAGGTGACGAATGCCGCCCGGTTGCATTGTGTGTGGCGGCCTGATCCAGAGTCGATCACCGTGACTTCCGGATCTGTCAAGTCGGTAGATTCCCTAGCCATCATGGCTTGGACGTCCTTCTTCCCGCCCTTCCCGGGCTGGTCCGACTTCTTGTTGGGGCAATCGCGTGCATAATAGCCTTGTTTGCCACAATTGTAGCACTCCCCCTTGTTGTCACCTTTCTTGGTGCCCTGCTTGGCACCCTTCCCCTTCTTGCCTACCCCTCCACCTTGAGGACGGACGCATAGGCAGAAGTCGACGTTGCCCCGCTCTCTCTCCCACCACGCCGCATCCATTCGTTGCGGACGTACTCAGCCACCTTTGGGTATTTCAGCTCATCGGTGGACCAGCCACCTACGACGGTGATCATGGGACTCCAACTGTCTGGCAAGGCCAGGAGGAGGATCATGGCTTGCAACTGAGGGTCGACCTTCCATCCGGTGGCTACGCACTCGGCAGTGAGGGACTCGATCTGCTGCAGGATCTCCATGATGTCGTCGCCTTCGTTGGCTCAGAGGGTGACGAGCCTCTTGAAGACGAAGAGCTGGTTAGCAAGGTTGGTGGACTGATAGATGGTGCAGAGCTTCTTCCAGGTCTCCGCGGCCTCCGTGCATCCTTCAATCAGTGCGCGTTGCGGCGGAGCTAGCGCTAACACCAACAATGCAAGCGCCTTCTTGTTGCACTTCTTGTACTTGTCCACTTCCTCCGGTGTCGCGGTATCCGGAGGCGCGGTCTCTTCACCGTTGACCAGCTCAAGCAGGCCCTTGTCATCGAGGTAGACCTCAAACTGCCACCTCCACAAGGGGAAGCCGTTTCCATCAAACTTGGAGACGGCGCCGATGCTCTCTTGTTCGGTTGTTGCCATGGCGCGCGGCGGTAGTGTGAAACTTGAAGAGCTAGGGTCCGTCTAGGCACGTGGGCCCATAACCCTTTGTTGGCTCTAGTGGGTGTGGAGGCACCCTCAAGGATGCCTAGCTCTCTAGGATACACGCTACCAAGGTTTGGGCAGCCAGTGGACAACAAAGGTGAAGAGTGTGGAGCACAAGGATCACGGGCAAGAGTGGGCATAACTCGTCGCATTCAGTAGATCTGAATCGAAACACGTTTTTGTTACTCAGCATAGTGAGATTACATTGGATCCTTATAGCCTGTGATCTAAGCTTTCCAACGCATCCAAGCACGCCCAAAACGGAGCAGTAGAGCCCCTGCTACGGCCGTCGAAGTAACCCTTGGTGGAGCCGCCCACCTGGCCTTGCACTCTAGGCAACGGGAGGCGCTTCGACGATGACCCGTCGAAGCGCCTCTCTTCGCCCAGAAGTCATTAAGAAGTTCATCCTGGTCAAGGAGGTCCTTATGGTCACCTCATTCATGCCCCTGGTGCATTTGGAGGCCATTAGGAATGAACTTGGATCCCTTGCGGTGGAATATCCCGCCACCCATGGTGGGTACCAGATTCCACTCACCCAACACCCGTTTTTCGGGCTAGGCTAACTTTCTGAATACTCACTCAAATCGAGTGATTCAAAGCTCGATCCTGCATGGAAAAATCCAAGGAATCCAAACCTAAAGTCAGATCAGGTGTTTGACCACTCCTCAGTGGTCAAACCAGGGAGTGCACTCAACGGCACTCATGGCAAGGGGCACACCATATCAACAGCCACCATCTCTCAATCGTCCACTCTCCTGCTACCACGACGCTACCTCAAGATGACATGTGTTCATGTATTTGGTCCAGTCATGTGTGCACGCGACTTCAGCGTTAGCGCTTTGCACGCCGTACTCAGGCTGGTGTTGACACATCATCCACCTCCTTGGCTTCCATTGTTATACCTGTCAATGGGAGAATATGGACACCGCACATTGCTTGCTGTGACCGCAACGAGAGGATGCGCACCCTTGGCGTACCGGAGTGCCCCATCATCAGCTCAGGCAGATGCAGATGATACAGTGGCAGTACATGATGTGGAGTTTGATCCCAACATGGCTTTCATGGTGGAGACTTGCGTGTCATCGAGCTCGACTTCCACATTCGGGCTTGATCCACATCTTCTGCAACAACAGGTTGCATCAAACGGAGTGTAGGCCCATTGTCCCTGGGCGGTGCCACTCGCGACTCCGACTGGAGGCAGCGTGACGGTGGCACAGGACTGCAATAGGGATCGGGATGCGTCTACCGGAATTTTGTTCGAGTTTGTACAGCAGGCTCACACCACCCTGATGGAGGTTATAGTGCACGAGACATGCTTGTCATCGAGGTCAACATCCATGCTGGGGCAAGAGGCAAACGTTATGTAGTACTAGGTTGTATCAGGATGAGTGCAGGCCCCGCATCCCTGGGTGGTGCCACTCGCGACTCTGACCGGTGGCAACGTGATGGTGGCACAGGAGTCTCGTATGGCTCGGGATACCCCATTTAGACTTCTGGGGGTGTTGGTGCAGGAGGCTCACACTAGCTTGGTAGTGGTCACAGTGAAGGCGCACAGGGAACCAGTTGGTCTTTTAGTCTTTGAAGCATTCCTCAGAGCAGCATTACTGAGAGATGTCACTAGGGTATGTACTGCAGCAGACATGGTAGGTTCGACCTTGTCATCGGCTCTACCTATGGATCAGCTTCAACGTCAGGAGTCGCCCATGTTCTCAAAGTCTGTAGGATTCAGCACACAGAGCGGAGCAACGTCACACATGACTGATTCAGATGATGGACCTCACTCCATCATTGAGCGGGTGACAGTGACTAATCTTCTCAGAGAGACGGGGCGAGTGCCAGCTGCGCTTGCTGGTTGCCTTAACGGGCATTGTCAAGCCAGAGTCCTGTAGAGCTGTGTCTACTACGCTAGCAGTTCAGGACAGTGTTGCAGATCCAACCACGCGGATGGAGTCGACTTGTGAGCAGGAGCTGAGTTGTGCCCTCGTGTGTTCATCTCTTGGTGACCATGCTGATCACATCGATGTTGAGAGTGACAATACCTACACGGACGACATTTCCACGTACTCCGTAGACTCTGACGACTCTTCGTTCTCCTTCTCTCTAGGCATGCGACCACTCACCCCTCGTACGACAAACATGAGCTGTGGTGGAGATGCACCACCTTTTGTTGCGTCTGAGTGTGCAGCATCTCAACACGTTGTGAGTTTGGTTGAATACTATGTGGATGCATCGGCACCAGCTCCATCTTCTTCAACAGCAGAGACGAAGATGGAGTTGCACTCACAAGTCCTGTAGTTTGCATGTGCAGCATCCAGTGAGGCACAGTTGATGGTATACGAGGCATACATTGGCCACCTTCACATGTGCGAGGCAGATTACGCTGACCTACAGGAGCATGTAGTGATGCTGCAACGGGAGGTGATTGTAGCGCGTGAGCGACTTCCACAGCAGGGGAGTACCAAAATGATCGGCACAAGCTTTCGACTAAGAGGATCTTGCACACCCATACTCTGGGAGGATCCTATACCATTTCCGAGTATGACGTCTGATGGAGACACTACCACAAGAGATATGAGTACACCTTCAGTTTCTGCCATCCTCGTTCCTGTCGACTCCATCATCGCTCCTCTTTCTTCCGCTACTGCCATCACGCACCTGTATCCACCCACTTCAACTACTCCATCATCTTTGTCCATGTATGGTGGTCCGGTTTGTCGTTCTAGCAATCCTCCTCTTGTGGCAATACACCCCTGTGCTTCAGGGTGCTCTATCTCACCTCAGAGGCCAGCTATGCCACTTCATCCACACCTGCGTGTTGCTCACCCATTCCCTTTCCTGTGGCATACACAGATGCATTGCGGTTGAGCGGAGAGAGGAGAGATTGTGAGTTGGGACCCTTGGCACTCACACGAGGACTGGTACACTCTAGGTGGTGCAGAGGCAATGTAAGGAGTCGTAGCCGGAGACACCACTTCGTCTTTTAGGGTGGGAGCAGACTTGTGCATGAGAGGGGGAGCTATCTTTGTGTGACGGAAGACCACATGACTTATTGCCTTGGATTTATTCAGCTACGGTATCAGCGTCTCTATCAAGGACATTGCCGCCAGGTTCATCAGCCGAGAGAGAGTGTTGTGTGGACCTTGACTTGACGCGACGTCATGGGAGATGCATGGCGAGGGGTCCATGCTCTACTATGAGCATACTACAACAGCTGGCGTGTGGTTCATGCTATGTGCGTGCACAACTACATGTGGATGGAAGCACCCTATTGGTTGAGACCCGGACACTTGGTGGGTTGTACCTGTCACGAGAAGACCATGTGATCATGTGTCTTGGTGTGTGGCTATACTACGTGTGGCATGTGCATACGAGCTGGATTGCTCATAGTGGTCGAAACCCGGACACGTGGTCAGTTGCACCCGTGTTACGAGGAGATCCCCCTATGATCATGTGTGGGTGATGATGCTATTGTTGCCAGCATATGGACACCTATTGCATTGCTTGTAACGGTTGAGACCTGAGCCCTTGTACCGCGAGTGTCACGAGAAGAACCTCATGTCTTCTGACTTGTGTATGATGTGCATGAATCCTCGGATGGTCGAGACCCAGACACTTTGTAGGATGCTCTAATGTCATAAGGAGACCTTCCGACCTTCATCATGCTCCAGAGGGACATCGGGCCTAGCCTCTATGATTGGATGGACAGTAGATGTATGTGTGTGTGGTTGACACATGCACCTTCGAGTAGGACACACGCTACTCTTTTGTGCCTTCGTTCATTTTTCCTGGCCTTGACGGCTATGTCAGCCCAGGGGAGTGTTGGTTCGTGTGGCTTCTACCCGTCTTGACTAACGCAGATTGATTACCCATGTATCCCATTTTAGTGGTATAGGGTACAGGAGAGCATGACGACAAGACCGGCCTCCGGAGTGTCCCAAGAATTCTCCAGCACTTACGATAGTAACGGCGAGGCGCGGTCGATGCGTTCCGGCAGCCCTGTTGGCTGGTTGGGAGGTAGCAGAGTGTTTTTGGTGGGTTGAGACCCGCGCACCTGGTGGAATGTATGGGTGCAATGATGAGACTTGATGACTACAGTAGTGCTTCCGATGTTTGGAAAGCCATTTGTGATGTTTGGACGCTGATTCCGAGTGTTTCTAGCACTGCTCATGTTTTTTCGGTTGTCGTGTCCCGGGTACTCAGAGAGCTATTCCGGTACCTCGAGGAGACTACATTTGTTANCTGTCTCTTTGACGCTCATTGTAACATGCATCGTTGCACCTACATTGAGTCCACCTCCTGGAACCTTAATCCATTGGAGCTGGTCCACTCAAACCTACTCAGTCCTCTCCCAATCACCCCTAGCTGACGACTTCACACCACAGCCTGGTGTTTTTGGGACCCTGCCCATCACCGCATTGTTGAGTCTGGATATGCCCTCTTCTTTGAGGCTCTCATCCACCTTGACCTCTCCCGCATCCTCTCTCTAGCCGCTGACCATTCTCTCGCATGCGTGGATTCCCGGCGGATGGGTGAGACTAGGCTGGTGGATAGG
This sequence comes from Penium margaritaceum, assembly GCA_023375785.1. Lineage (NCBI taxonomy): Eukaryota > Viridiplantae > Streptophyta > Zygnematophyceae > Desmidiales > Peniaceae > Penium > Penium margaritaceum. The sequence continues at coordinate 1,281 of SZWC01006296.1, read as the reverse complement.
CCCATCCGGGCTTCCCTACCTTTCGTTCATTGACCACCTGATGTCAATCCAGCCACTGTGGTTGCTGGGCCCGTGGCTTTGTCGGTCCCCGTGGCCACTCCTGCGTCTGTGCCTGCGACTGTCCGCGCGACCTCCCCTGCCTCAGCCCATGCGGTGGCTCCTTTGCATCCGCACGTGCATGCATCTCCTGGGATTGAGGTTATGCCCTTCCTTGCTCCCGGTCCTCCTTCGGGCTGCGAGCTCGTAGCCGCTTTCCCCCTAGTGTCTTCCCTTGCGCCTGACTCCTTGCCATCCTCTGTGTCCGTGTCTGGCTTCCCTCCTGTTCCCCTGTCCAAAGTGAGCATCTTGATTACCAGCAAGGCCGGTGGCCGCTTCTCACCGCTGCCCTCTAGGGCCCAATGGCTTGCTGCCTATGTTCCCAAACGGTTTAACCGCAGCTTGGAGAGTGGTGATCTTGGCACTAAGACCCTCCGGCTTAGTGTCCAGGCGGCCGAGGTAGACCCAACATGCCCGGTCGGTCACAAGCTGGTCATACACGAGTTCACAAATGCGTGTGATGCCACGGCCAACCTTGTCGAGGTCCGGCCCATGCCAGAAGCATGTGTGCTTGACACTTAGAGCTCTTCTTCAACGTCGCCTGATTCGGGCATGTTGAAGGAGGCGCTCTCCGCACATTGGCATGCGGCNCTTTCCATCTTGTTTGCCTTTGGTTCCACAGCCCTCACCGCTGTGTCTCAGCTCTGTATTTCCTTGCTCTCTCATCATTTTCGATCCAATATCCAGCCACTCTCTCACAACTCTTCACTCCATCACTCCACTCCTCCACTCTACTTTGCTCATCTCAAGTACATCATCTGCTCACTCTCAACACTATCTCAGCATGTCCTTGTCTACCTTTGACTCTGGTTCTCTACCTTGCTTCCTGTGTCTTCCCACATGTATTTCCGGCTAGCCCCTTGCTTCTGCATCTGTTTCTCTGTCCTTGTCACTTCCCTGTACTCTCGTTCTTCAGCAGCTTCTGTCTACTTCTTCTCTTGCTCTTCCAAAGCATCCACATCTTTTGATAGGCTCTGTTTGTGTGTGATGGGGATGAGCCCGGGCCTGACACCACCGCATGGCTTGATGACTCACATGCTCGTGTCTTTTTGTCATCGTTTGAAGCCCTCTATTGAGCGTCCAACAGAGGCTGATTTCTCCGTGGCATGTTTTTCAATGATGACGAGAGATCGTGAGACTAGTGCCACATGGATCATTGACTATAGTGCCACTTATCAAACAAAG